>JAMKCH010050660.1:0-72174 GCA_023653785.1 Ophioderma brevispina
CAAGGTTTACATAGAACCAGACAGACGCCTGAGCTTTTTGCATTCGTCCGAATTATAATGCATAAAATACTCACCTACCTAGTTGACTGCATCTGAGGTAGAAATTTTTCTACGTTACTGGCTGCACCAGATTTCTTTTCTAAAGCCCTTAACCCTCACTCCGAAATGTTTACGCCTAGTCCAGTGAATGACGTATGCATAACATTGTACAATGTAAACATTTGGCGCTCACGCAAATCTACAATGATATTCCTCCGCTTACAGAACTCCTTTAGTTCTTTCTTTTCTCTAAATTTAAGTTAGCAATAATGTTTCCTTTAAATGTCTTACGACTTGCTGTAATTTTGTTATTTCAATAATGGAAAAATGTAACCATAAATTAATTTTTAAAACAGATGTTAACTTTGCGGATAGATTTTCTGACTTTATGTTCCGTGATTAGTCGGTCCGACTTCGCGTACCAAGTAGTAATCACAATTAATGGAAAACGCCGAAAGATTTGACGGAACTCTGGCACATGGGGAAAAGGGTCAAGTTTATGTTAGGTTTACTGGTAAAGACAGTAAAGTGGATCTTCGTGAAATGTGAAAATTACTTAAATTTGTTTGTTGAACGCAAAACCAAGCCCTTCTCCATGAGAAAGTGGCACGCCTTCGACATATTGTTTTTCTGTGTCTAAACCGTAAGGTACAATGTGCTTAATTGCATTCTGACTGTAACGCTTAAAAAATAGTAAGTGTTGTTTTACTGCCGAATTATGCATGTATGCCATCACAATTCACATGATTTAATACAGATAGGCATGATAGGAAGAGTCTATTCGTAGTACAATGGTCCCATACTGTAGCGTTCACAAGACATCGTCACTTAACACATTTCCTATTGTGCCCCATGTTAATTACCATATCTTTAGCAAATGCTAGTGATTGAACGCCGTACATTTAGTCATATAAAACTTACAAATTTTTTGTAGAGAAATTCTACTCTTTCGTAAATTAAGACCAAGTAAGACTAAGCTATAGTTTTTGTGCATTCCGTATTTTCCAGAAAGAAATGCTTTTTCGGGCGCGGTATTTTAAACGGTGCGCGGTGTTAATTGTCCACCTGAAAGTAAAATCTGACCTTAGTAAGTGCCCTCGACCCTAATATGAAAGACATCACCAAATTGTGTGGCCGAAAAATAATTAGAGGTCTATGTTCCAAGTTGTTGGAAAACATACAGAATGAACGAAACAATAGTTGATGGAGCTTGAAAATTATCATCCTAGGTGAATTTTTGAGTGCAAATTTTCTCTTTTGTTTCGACCCAATATGGCAAATTACGAACTTTGAAGCTTGATCAGCCTTGACACGAAGTTAAATCGCTTTGCACGTGTGTGATTCATGTGATTTTAACACTTCTTGGAGTGTAAAAGCAAATTTGAGGTAAGGTTTACGCAACGAAGTTGTCACTTTTTGCCATCTATGGCCGTAATCCATGAATGTTCCGTCGGAGCCGAGTTATGAAATTTCATACCGGTTTTCGACCTTTTGCATCGGCGCCGTTAAGGGCCAAAGGTGGGCGGACATGAAAGTTGATGTGGCATTTACATTAATACAAAATTGCAAAAATGAGTTTTCAATAATTTTGTCTCCTCAAGCAGGACTTTTAAGGAACCAATTTGACAATTTCTAATATTTTACAAAGTCATAGCATGCCATAAGTGAGGGTATAGCCCACATATGATATGGTAGTGCCTGCAGGCGGTGAAGGTCAGTAATCTCAGCAATTCGGTCAACAGGACCACTTCATTACGGGCCAACCGATTTTGTTTGAGCGCAGCGCAATTATCAATACGCTGCTAAGACACGTGTGCTCTTCAAGCAGCTGTGAAGCTCCCTGCGAGGACGATCTTCACCCGATCATAACATAAATATGGGGATAAAATCCTTACTTCTAAAGTTGAGAAGTTGACGTTTGTGGCTTAATATTTTTACAGAAATACTCATACTAAATGGATTTGATCCAGAACAAAGCTTTAGTATACAGTTCACTCCAGCTGCTTCCACACTATCTAGACTTCACTTATTCTGCAGTCTGCAGACTTTATTTTTAAACTGGGGATTCAATGCCCATACACTTCAGCGGTGGAAATCATCAGGTTTTGGAATTCTTCCCTAATGTATGGTAGCTCATTAGGAAACATACTGGGACTAAAAACATCAGAACTGAGAATCTACTGGCAATTTTAAGTCTAAAAATGCAAATAAAAGCTGTCATTTTTGAGCGGACGGTTTGGTGCAGCGTCTCCCCTCTCCTTTCCACCAAGGAAGGTCCTCGGGTCGATTCCTGGTAAGGGGCTCGTTTCCGGTGCTTGTATGTGAATTGGTTTCTCGATCCATATCGTTTCCGCAGGTTTTCTCCGGGTACTCCGCTTTCCTCCTGCTTCTAAAATCGCGCTTCTTGGCCATAAATCTGTTTTCTGGTATTATGGTTTCTCTGATGTGCTGAGCGCCTTCCATGGCAGCCGCAAAGCGCCTTTATCACTATTAAGTGATAAAATGTCGCTCGTTAACAAAAAAAACAAATTAAATTATTATAGTTACCGCATTTTTTGGCAACTTGCAAGCGTGCCAAATTTGCATCGGGGGTAGAGAAATCACTTCCATTTTTGCTATAAACCACATTACAGTTTTAAAGGTACCATTACAAGAGAAACAACACTCCCCATCTCTGTTTTTTCTGAATAAGAATGTTTTAATTCATTTTAAATCCTAGTCCTGCGAGCCCTGAACTCCTCCCTTATGAACAATTTTTTCATAATGCCATTAACTTGAATCAATGGAGGAGTCCAAGCCAAAATAAGGTGTAACTGAGATGAACAAAATTTTTTTTTTTGATCTCACATTCTCCAATAATTTTCACAGCTTCATGCAAATAAATATTACCCGATTCCAGCTTGAAGTATTCCTGAGTGTTTAGCAGCAACAGAATAGTCGTAAATATCTTCATCACTTTGTATGAAGTGAAATTTAAATGAAATTTCAAACTTGTACTTAAGATTCTACTGGTGACTAGTCCCTGATTTTGTATGGCCAGGTGCAAAATGGAAGCTTTAGCCTTGTATTTCAGTTGATTAAAATTGGATATACTGGTGCTAAAGGATAGGAGTGTTTAGCAAAAGCACCGGTGTTATATAAAATGGAGTGTGCCACGTTGTCAGTGTTCGAAATTTGAAGGCTGCACAAATTGTCATAGCTGATACACATTTTTTGGGACTTTGCACTATACTGTTAAAGGCATACTGTTAAAGAACGCCATGTGAAGTCCCCAGTGTTCGCCAGTTCTTTCGCACAGGCCGGAAAAAACCCGCGGTTTTTTCCGCGGTTTTCTCCACTTGGAAGAAACAGTTTTCTCCCAGTTTCTTCCACGGAAAAGGGCGTAAAAAACTAAAAAATCAGTTCAAATTTCTATTTTAAAAAGCAATGGCTTACAGTTTTGGTTTATATTAAACAGTGAATGAAATTAGAGTGAAATAATTTCCAAATACCCAGTCAGACCCCCCCCCCCTAAACAACCTTCCCCATGCAAATGCATAATTAAACTCACATTTATTCACAAAAAATACTGGGAAGAAACTGATTCTCACTTTTTCACACCAGCAGGCCAAGCAGAGTCGCCTTGGAAAGACTTGAACATCGTCAAAATTGTTAATAGTCTCCCTAACCCATGTTCTCCCAAGTAAGCATGACAACCAAAGAACTTAAAGTTGGTTGCTGCGTTTATGATTTGTATTTTAAAATTAACAAATTGCCCTACAGATTTTAACAGCTTTTTCATTGTTTGCCAATCTTCAATTACAACTGTGTAATAGAATAAATGTGCACATGGAAAGACTTGGAAAAAAGTTACAATTTATCATCTGTATAATTTGATAGAAGTCAAAACAAAATTGGACAAATTTTACTATATACTTGCGAGTTATAACATGCTATAAACTTTGTAAAGTAATTTTGGATTACTTTTTAAGTACTAAATAGCTTGGTATTTGAAGTTCAAATCTGATGAATATGGTGTAATTTAGTAGGTTTGTTATAATACATTTCTTTATTTCTTCCAGTTTCCCTTCCAAATTCTTCCATTATGCTTCCCCGGAAGAACACCTTTTTTTATTTCCAAGTTTTCCTTCCATTCGTCCGGAAGAAATAGGTTTCTTCCGGACGTTTCCGAACCCTTGGAAGTCCAAATTATTGGGACTATTTTAAATACAACATTATAATTTTAATCCTAAAATTTAGCATTTCCTCACCACTGTTCCCGTGACACTACGTTTACACAGAAGAATTGTTTGGTCCATCGTATTAGAGTAGACACCTGCTGCGCAAATAGAGCATTCAGCTTAAGACACGCGTACAGTGCATCTCATTTACAGAGGCTGCGTATATGCCCCTGCATTGCCGTGCTGCTAAGTGCGTACCAAGTGTTCCACCCTGGCCACGATTTATTTGCGGAAATGTAGTTATATGCTTCACAACCGTGATCTCTTGTTTGGTGGAGTCAGGCTGAGGATCAGTTGTGCCAGGGCTCGATTTAGGAAATAACATTTACGTTCACACCCCTGATTTTTTCCTAAAAATGGGCTGAAAAATACACAATTTTACATGCCATGCACAGGGAAAATTCTGCATGGCAGGAGCCAAATGTTTAACATGCATTTGTGCATGTAAAACCCTCTAAATCTAGCACTGGGTAGTGCCCCTTGAAAATAATGCTGCCGTCTGTGTGATATGACACGATTAGATATAGCAGAGGCTAAACAATACCTTTTTTATTCTCTAATACATGTATTACACAGCTACAGCATGTGTGCAGTATGTGAAATGCAAATTAAAAAGTCGCCATTGCCCCTTGTGCTTCTAACTCTAAATTTAGAGTTTACATGCACAAAATAACATGCACAGTGGAGTTCCTGTCTGGACAATCCATATTAATACTATTGATGAGTTCTTGAACCTGGTTAATATATTATTGAGTTGAGAATTAAAAGGTTCTAAATTTAGAAATTAAAAAAAAAAAAAAAAAAAAAAACGTTTAATTTAAAAAAAACCAATAGAAAACCAAAGAAATTTTTTTAAATTTAAAAAAAAACAATAGAAAACAAAAGAAATTTTTACCAGAAGTGTGGACTTTAAACTAAACAAATTATAATTTGAAACCTGAGTAATTTACATTTCAAAAATGTTATTATCTCCAAAAATCCAAAATGGTAGTACCTATAGAACTTGTAATTAGAGGACTCATTTCGTGATTTAAAATTGAAAAATTTCACATTACAAACAACAGTAAAGCGTTCAATCCCATCAGCCTTTTGGGTCTCCTGAGGGAACGGTCACAAGTAGCATCATGTCAATCGTTTTTTATCTCCTCCCGTTTCCGACCAGTAAAAAATATCAGCAAAGAAAATTGCCTGATTGCTGGATAAATTACCTGGCGCAGACTTCGCATTACGAATACATGCCACCGTGCATGTTAACTTCAACAATTTTTGCATGGCACAATGTAAAAGTTGCATGAACCCAGTGGCGGCGCCAACCTCTTTTTTCTGGGGGAAAACAGTGAATTTTTTTTTTGGGGGGGAATTTTAAGTGAAATTTGTTTTTTTGGGGTTAGTAACAAATATTTGGAGATATTTAACCATTTTGGCCCCAAATCCGCTCAGTTTTCCTAAAATTTGGCGATTTTTTTTGGCCCCAAAATCGCCGGCATTTGTCAAAATCCCTCATTTTTTCTTTTCGCCGAGGGGGGGGGGCAAACTAGGGGAAAAAGAAAAAATTGGGGGGGGGGCAAAATCCCCGTTGCACGCCACCTGCAGGCACAGGCTACTATAAACGATTGTGCTACTTGCTAAAAACCTTATTTTCATACAAGACTCTGTAACATTAAGCTAGTGACAGTTGGCTAAATTTTATCATTCAGCATTCAATGACTTCCTATGAAAAAGCTAAAATTGCATCGTAATATGACAATACAACGGTATCCTATGGCACGGAAACCCATTCATCTCTAACTTGGAATTGACCTTTAATGACTATCTTTAGTTCTTGCTATGACATGTTTTAATTTCTAACTCAAAAGGAAATTTAATATTTATAAATCTCTGAGTTCAGCCTATAAATGATAACGCTGTTTAGAATTAGAAACCCCATAACGTATGATTTTGATGATTTAGTTAGTGCGAAATGATTGGAGCCTTGACAATTTCCTGAATTAAATAGTCTGGCGTACTCATATTCCGGGTACAACGGTAAAGATTAGGGCAATCGATTTCGTTGACTCTTCACGCAACATTATTTTTCACGCTTTTATTCTGTTATCGTCTTTGGAACCCTGACTGTGGGTTCCCGCGGACTAATATCTGCTTTCAACACCGGTCTTACTCTCTTAACGACAATTGCAACCTGCGACAAGGGCCATTATCTTCCACTTAAATAATGGTATCGCCTTGTTCCGTTCGTCGTAAGAGAGTAGCGGATCCCCAAATCATCTTTTATTCTCTAATTTAGTACACATTTTTGCTTCTAATATCCAAATGGCTGGGCTGATTAACTCAAAAGTTTGTAATCTGAATGTTTTTGGTGATCAATTTAATTCCCTGTGGGGGAGAAAACCAAGGCAATATCTTGTTATGCCCTGTGATATCAGAGTTGACCAACATACCCATCGCAACAGGTGCTTATTCCGTTAACAAGCTTTTATTTCCGTCAGTGGAGTTAGGTTTTCAAACAATGACATCAAAGGTGACCAAACAAGACATTCCCCGCACCTAAAAATCGGACCATGAATGATCGGTCACCCACCTTTTTTATGCATGACTGACTATCCAACTGCTTTGCAATGCATGAAATTTAGTATTCTGCCACAGCTAACGAATTCGGCAACTTTTAAAACGGAATAAACCGCATGTTTTAAAGGGTGTCAATTTTAAGTGGTGCAGAATACTAAATTCATCCCCCAGCTGACCTGTCACCAAACTTACACTTTCATGGTTTGATGTACACGTACAATGGTGTATGGCGTTGCTGGTTCAGCCTGGTTGAACAGTAAACTAAACAGGGAAAGCCATAAACCCACATGCTTATAGCATAAGAAAATTCACCAAAACACATCAATACACAAAGCCTTTTGCCAATTACATTTCACGAACACTGACCAGTCTAGCCTTTGCTGGTGCTGGTGATTCCTGCATAGCATGCCCCCCCCCCCCAACACAGGCCACAGCCCCCCGCTCACACTCCACTCCAGTGTACAGCATCACTCAGCCCTTCATTCATGGCAGTGCCCATGGCATGGTCCTGCATCAGCGTCCCGGACAACAGCATTACAATGCACCTTCACAGCAATCCTCTCCTTGTTCCAACTCCCGTCCTTTTAATTTCAGAAATCGCTTTGGTGTCTTTATTTACTATGTTGAATATATGAATGCAAAGGTATACAACATCACCGACTCGGGCACTCCGGTGATGGGCAAAGATTTTGGCGATGGGTGACGAGTTAAATATACTAGTCCATATCTGTAACAAACACACCACAACGCAACCATAAATCCTCTTCCCACGGAGCATTACTTGTGGTCTGCTGAAGAGAGAAAGGCAACGTCCAATTGAAACAAAAATCCCCTAAACTATTCAAATGTCAAATTTTTTTTTCTCAAATTTTTCCTCATCCACATTTTTTGTTGGATGAAAAAGTTGCTCCAATAGAGTTTTCCTACCTATATCCCAAAAGCTGTAGAGGTCTGTTTGGTTTAATGAATGAAATTGACGAGTCAAACTATGGGGCCAAATGAGTCGATTCTAGCGGATATGTCCTGCATTGGTCTACACACAAGTTCGCACCTCTAAATCCCACCCTTTGGTAACGAAATATCAATGACCGTCACCGCCTGGTGTACTGGTGGGGTTTTTTTTTTCAATGTCAGAGGTTTGGACATACAATCAAATTTGCATGCACAGTCGATAAAATAAAATTTTATATAACTGAAGCCATAGAATTTTAATGAATTTCTAGAACAATTTTAGAAGATTGAAGGGAATGGTCCAAAGGGGGTTAATGTGAGAGATGCCATGGATAGTGATTGGGGTACCATTGATGGGGTCGTGGGGGGATATCAGGGTGGGGGGGATACCAGGATGGGGGTTTAATCATGGGGAAAATAAAAATATATATTTAATTATAAATTTCACCTTATAATTTTTTTTATATCCATTTTTTTTTTTAAAATGTAAAATTATTTAGAGAAATATTGACAATTGTCAATTTGGTGTGAGTTCTAACTTTTATGTATTTCATTGTCTGATTAGAAATGTCCACTTGGGGGCAGTGGCCATGGTTTATTCCTTAGTTTGTGTGTTTCTTTTTGCTTTTCTTTTTAGATAATTACTTTTTCTCTCTAATCTTTACTCTTCTACTTCTATGAACAGCTTCATAGTGGCCATGCATATGGTTTAGAATGTTTCGGTTGTAAAGTGATGAAAATAAAACGGCCATGCAAAAACACCAAAATTCAATTGAAACACCCATAACTCAAAACCTATGGAGTATGAGATGAAATTAGTACCGCTAGCTGCCCTCTCATCAAGGAGCTTAAAAATGATATGCATTTCACATTACCGAAGAAAAAATGCACCAACAAACGCAGAAATGGTGATCCATAACTCGAGCCAATAAATGGCACCGAAAATGAAAAAAATGCAAACTTTAAACAACCCATAACTCCAAAACCGTATGGATTGGCAATGAAAAGGTAACCAAAGGTTTTCTTCTCAGCAAAGCCTTTAAAGATATATAAAAAAAATAAAAAAAATTTTACTCCAATTTTGAAATATGGTTTTTGTTTGTAAAAAATCAAAAAAACTAAAAAATCAATAAAACTCAAAAACTTAAAAAATACAATTTTTGCAAATTTTCCCATTTACGAATCGCCCCTCATTTCTAGAATAACGACATTACATAAGTCAAATCGTGTAGCACGAATCCCGACAAGACTATCTCCAAAATCCGACAAGAATTTAGCTATGTTCACGCGATGCGTGTAAGCCGTTTTTTTATCCTGGTGACACACAAAATTAGCCCCTTCACCCACCTACACTTGCTGATTCTTTGTTCCACTGCTTCCCTCCAAAAATTCATGAAGATGTTTATTATATTCCCGAGAGTTGTATATCTTGTCAACATTTTTCTGACATTGAAGATGTTTTTAGGCGTGCAGTGATGATCTTTCGAGAGAAGCGATTGCGCACGCCTTCAATTGTCGTCGCATTTTTGAGCTCAAGTGACCCGGAAGAGACCTGCACATGGTCTTAACATTGCTGAAATCTGGTAAAATTTGACCGTTTAACGTCGTTTAAACAGCAGTATGTGACCCAAAAGGTCAGAATGAACGTCAAAGTGTTTCTCGGAAATACATTCTTTTAGGTGTCCCTGTAAAAATTATTTTTTTGTGGGATACTACAAATTTCCATTTTTGGGTGCATTTTATGACCTATTTTAGCATGTAACCTTGCTGGGATTCTGTTGAGCCCTTCGATTTTTAGGTTTTTTGGAGTTTTTTCCACCTAAAGTGGTTCCCTTTCAGGCTGGATAGTGCGGCGAAAAATGGCGAGCGCGGTGTAACTAAAATTAAAGCCAAATTGTGTGTCGGTGCAAAATTCGGGCCGATCCGCATGTATGACAGCACGTGCGTTTACGACCACTTGCACTAATGGTGATTTTTGTTGTGCAGTGGCTTGCATAAACGCACCGTAACGTTCCGACGTATATGGCGATTGACCAGATAACAAACATAATGCCCAAGGTTTGAAGGACCAATATCTCAAGAAAGGAAGGGAGATTTAAAAAGATTTTTCATACTGGCTTTCCCTGAGATTGTGACATTTTTTATATATTCATCACTTTCAGACATTAAATATTTTTTAGACCAGCAACTGTACATAAAAAAGATCACAAACTAAAATCTACAAGGTATGAACTGAGAAGATACCGTTTGAAGCATTTTTGTTCAAATGAGAAGTGAGAACTATTTTAAAGTGACATCCAAGCCGTTCCAAAATAGTGCCCTTGGCGTTTTAATGGTTTTCTCTGCTAGTTTTTGATGTTGGTAGGGTTAATGTGAGGTCCGAAATCATTGAGCTTATTGTATGAATGGATCTGATAATTTTCCTTTTGAAGAAACGGGGTTCAAGTAGGCGCCTGAAGAAGTAAATTGGTGATGGAATTGTGTACATGAAAGAACCAAGTTGGAAAAGATAAATATCAGGAAGTTTTAACATGTTCAATTGAGTGGAATAAGTGGGTCTGTGATGTGCTCAGCAATAAGGAAATTACGTACACTGTGGCAAATTGCCCTTTTTTTGTAAAACTAATAGAGATCTGAGATTGTGGTATTAATTTTTGTCCTGCCCAACATTACACAATCATTTAGATAAGGGTAAAGGTAAGGTAAAGGGACGAACCTTATTATTCCAGGAACGCAGGTCCACTCTCTTTCGAAGCGATTGTGTCAGACTCCACCATATAATATTGCTGTAGGTGGCTTTCTCTACAAAACCCCTCTACAACAAGTCTGTTACCTTCCAACATTGAATAAATGCCTGGTACCCATTTATACACTCTGGGTATGGAGGAGTAATTGGAGGCAAAGCGCCTTACTCAAGGCGAAACACATTGGACACAGCGGGCTCGAACCACACACAACCTTGGGCGTGCGAGTCCGGCTCGGGTCGCTTTTTCTCCACTGGACCACATTTCCCCATAAGGGAGATAAAGTATTGTATAGGTACGAAGAGAATTTTGGGGAAGATAAAGAACGAACTTTGTTATATGTTGATGTTGTTTTATTTCATAGGCCTATCACGCACAATTTACCCCCCCCCCCCCCCCATCCCTATTTACCAACAAGAAATATTCTAAACTGTCGGGTTATGACCTCCCATTTCCTGAAACAACTTCCCTAATAACAATTTTTCCAAAATTGCAACCTTTTTCTCCACAAAAAATAAACAAATACAACAATAACACAAACCTTTCGGTCCTATAAAAACAAATCACATCACATAATTACATGTTCACAATTTCTTGCCCCAAATTATTGCTTGCTCCCTCTAATCACTAGCATTTTTCATTTGCCTTTTCAATGATACAGTGGCGGCACCAGACCTCCTTTGTCTGGGGGGGGGGCAAATAGGGGGTTAAAACTTGAAGATTTTTTGGGGAGGGGCCAAGTGAAATTCTGGGGGGAAAAGTATCCAACATTTGGAGATTTTTAACCAATTTGGCCCTAAATTTGTGATTTTTTTTGCCCCACATCCGCCAATTTTGCCAAAAATTTCCATTTTTCTTTCGGGCCCCCCGGAGAGTGGGGGGGGGGGGGTGGGGGGGGGGGGAACTAGGAGGGTGCAAGAAAAAAATGGGGTGGGGCAAAACCCCCCATTCCCCCCACCCCCCCTGGCACTGCCGCTATCAATGAAAAAGACAGTACCTTGACAGATCTCGGCAGTACAACGATCGAATCTGTGGTTGAGGTAAAATCCTCAACCACAGACGAATAGGTATTTGATTGCGCTGTGCCGTGTTTACTTTTTTCCTTTCTTTACAAAATTTATCGTTCTCTAAAACCCTTTCAAATTTATTATTCATTCCTTTATGGCCAAAGCAGGTGAACAGGTTCAAGAAACTAAGTACACACTACCAACTTGGACCAAATCTCCCTAAACGGCAAAAATTTTCCGCAGTTTGCCAAATCCGTTGTGCACCTGGCAAGGTTGATATAAATCACAGTATAAATACTATCAAGTGATTCGTAAAGGTCATGTCAAACTCCCTTTTATACAAGGGAGAAAATCCAGTTTTCGGATTGCACATATCCGAAATCACCATGTTCATTTAAAAAATTACGGATTAGCACTTCCAACAGATCAAGGTGTATCGGGATACTCCGCAGACAGACCATTGAGCCTCGGGTAAACAATGGCGATAACCAAATGGCTACTTCATCAAGACTCTACGCAGAATAAAAAATAATTCTTTCTTATCTATTATTAACACTCATTTTTTAATTGAAAATAATAAAAATATGAATGGCGTATTAATCATTTACAAATTTCATGTGTTTATGATGGTAACACTTCATATTTCACCCAATTTGTGAAATTTAACATGCGTAATGATTTCCAAATAGCAGGGAATGTTTTAAAATATCATTATATCATTATTCATTATTTACAATTGTAACTCGTTATAATCAGTAAATGACCTTACATTCTCGTCCCATTTAACTTTTGGACGGGGATTTGGCATTTGCCGGTAGTGGATCATGGGGATTTGGTCCTCCTATCTGCTTTGGGTTCGTCTTTTGGGGGACAAAAATGTCCCAAGGCCTTAGTCAGTCCTTCACATTCTGAAGCTGACACATGGGAATGGTGTGGACGGGTCGTTGGTGAAGTGATTTGTTGCCGGCGGGATGTCGGATCGCCGTTCGGAGATGTAGGGGAAATGGGGAAATGTGAATGTAATGTACATTATTTTTAATCTACAAGTAATTATCTGTCCCAATTTTTGATTTTGAATTAGAATTGCGGTGTTGGATCGTGGTTGGTGCAATGATGGGATGTTACATTTTAAAAATTTCAAGGTTTTTAAATTATAAGATATGTTATCTGAGAAATTAGTTAATGTGAAGTCCTGTTAATGTGAGGCCATTTTATGCTTTTAAATTTGCTATGATAGTTCCAGTTTGTTAATATAACTAGTAGCGTTATATTATTTGTAGCAGTGGTAAATTTATTGGTAGTCTAATGCATTTGATTGTATATATATACTGTAAATTAAATATTGTGTTACTTAAATTAAGTACTATATTTTTGAAACTTTGTGACGGGCCCTATGGAAGAACAGAGGGATACTTAAATTCCCTCTGAAGATGGACCCAGTATAAAGAAGAATAAACAAAGCAAACAACAAATGACCTCGGGTTCAATGGTGTTATTAAAGATGTTATCAAACAAATACTGACTATGTTGGAGTGAAACGATCAAGTTTACTTTCTTTTTTCAAATTCGACCTTCAATTTTTGAAATCTTTTTGTGACGTTTTGAAAGTAACAAATTGTGTTTACGTTTGAGTTGGTAATATTGACGCTACTTTGAAGAAGGGAAACAAGCCCATCTACCAGGTAAATTCAGGTATGTAGTTTTGCTGTGTAACACGGTAACAGCGCGCAATCAAATTACCTATCGGTATGTGGTGAGGATTACTAAACCACGGATGCGATCTGTGTAGCTCGGCAGAATACCATACCCCGGGACGGACCCATAGAGTTATAAGCTATAGAGTTTATTATTAGTCTCAGGTTATAAGAAAAGCTTGAGGCCTACTGCCGTCTTGTCACAACATTCTTTCGACTCTCAAAAACTAATGTTTGAGAGAGTGAGTAGTGATGTGATAATCAAATTTGCCACGGCAGAACAGAAGAATAGAGATAGTAGTAGGTCAAATGCTATGCGCAAAAGCCAGCCCATTGTCTGGTGCAATAAGGAAGAAATTGTTAGCAATGCACGCCACGGTACGAATAGCCACTTTTATGCAGTTATATGGCAGGTCACACTGAGATAGTCTAGTCCCCCATAGGTACCCATAACTTAATATAATGGTCCCCACCCACTGCCATAGAAGCGATGTCAATGTGAAATGCCCATGAGTGTGGATGGAGCAAAAAAATGCAATATTATGTTTATATGCAAGGAGAACGGGGACCACAGAAGTAATTTAGCAGTACAGAAGTACATTTTGTGGTTTAAATCTTCGTGAGAAAAATTTCAGAAATTTAAATTTTCGTGTACACGGAGTTGTAATGGGCAGCCATTGTGTGATCTCTTTATAAGAGAGTCACTTTGCAGGTTGGGACTAGATTGATACTAGATAAAGTCGAAGCCACAATTCCTTTAACGCGTCTAGTCCGCTCGCCGTGCCACTTCCGGGGGGGCCCAGTGACTATGAATGGGCAAATATGCATGATCACGCACGATTGAGCCACTCTGCATCGGCGATTGTTGTCAAAGAGCACAGGCACCGAATCACCGGCCAGCCACAGTGACATGTTTACGCTTAGGGGAACACATACACGCTAAACTACGCGTATTTGTATGGAATGGGTTGGCTTTCTACAATTGCCACGCATTTGCATTTGGCATACGCTTTTTTTGTCATTTTGTATGTTCATCAAGATTATTTTAAAAAAGAAAAGCCCTTAAAAAATTATATTTTAACATCCAAAGGGGCATTTCGTGATCCGCCAGCCCTCGTCCAAAGCACAAGATCGCTCAACTGAAATTTTGGGAATTAAGCTTTTAAACAGAAACAAAAAACAGAAGTGTTAGAATCAGAAATGCACCTTAAATGGTGTGAAAGTGGAGCCTGAGCTGAGTGAAGGTTATTTTTTTTTTCCCCTAAGAACTAAATAAGTAAAAAAAACTTACTTAAAAAAGGCCATGGCATAAATAAAATTGAAGTCTTCATGGTTTAGATTTGTGTCTGGGACATTTATTCCGGAAGTATATTCTACAAGGTACAATGCGCCAAGCTATAATCAACCGATCAGGAATCCTTTCCTAGGAGAGAGGAAGTCTTACGGAGGTATTGCTTACAAATTAAGGTAACAAATGGAATGACTTTTATTCAATTTTCATTCTTTCATGGTTGCTTTAGCCCAGGTTGCTCTGGATTTATTTCGCTACGATAACCCCTACTATCTCCTTACAAAGCCAGAGAGGCAGTTCATTCATAGAACTGGGATCCATGCACTGTCCACCATATGTGGCCCCAAAGTCAAGAATTTTGGAATACTTACAGTCTTCTATGACACGAAATCCATGCATATAATATGAAAAACTTTAATGTCTTAGGCATCCCTAAAACTCAAAGCTTGATTTTAAAATACAAACGGTGCGCAGCTCATGCTTACCATCCGTGAAATGACCCTAAAAAGGGCACAAAATGGACCAACAATTTGAACAAATTAATAGCTAAAACACAGTTGCTCCCACTTCCGGCACCGTACATGTAGATTGTAATTTTTGGTACTTAGCGTAAAATAAGCATGCTCGTAACCAATCTAAAGAAAGAGTAAACGGGAAGAGTCCAGGGGGGCGAAATCACTGTTTCAAAATCTTGCGATTTTAAACCCCCCAATGCATGGAAAATCAGTCAAGAAAAAACGTGCGTAGAAATAAATATAATTTAGGACCTATATCAAATGGTGCTGTTTTGTACTGATTCTGGATTTGCTTTCGCAGTGCATTGGATTCACTATTGCGCTGTGCACCCATCCTGTTTTTTTTTCTTCAAATACACTTGGGTACGTAGCCCATTATAGGAGGTAGGTTACGGGCAACAGATCAGGGAAGACCAAGGTGAACGAGCTAGGGTGACTTAAGAGTTCATGGGCCTGGGGGTTCCAAGAACCAATCACATCAACAAGGCTTCTAGGGTGTTATGAATCATGTTTAGTGAATGTGATGGGTCTTTAGAAATTTCACACATGTTACAGGGGAGCAAAAAATAACTGATTTTGCAACAGTATTGTTTAGTGTATAAGGTAGTTCTTGCTGAGCTATGCATAACTTTTCGTGTCACAGTCATCTCTTAAACATCTGTGGACCATAAAAGGTATAGTGTAGAAACCGATCACACTGCCTTCAGTTCTGAATCAGGGCCGATCTCCGATTCATGTTATGTTTGATCGGCCGATCCGATTCAGATACCAATTCTATGTTGATGTCAAGTAATCGTTGAGATTTGCACAGTGTATTCTGTACACTGTGAAATTTGCTATCTGAATATTTTATGTACCTTATCACTTACGGTATAATTAGTAAAATTAAAATCTACTTGAACATGCGATAAGTTTACACCGAAGCATTGGAATACTCAAAGTCTGTTTTCAAGGTTTTCTCAGCTCTATGATACCCTCTATCGCATTATCTCTGTAGTCACCCGACGGCAGTGATTACGTTGAGTAGATTGAGTAGATGTCTCATGGTATAGAAAAAAACCGCTGTGGAAAAAACGTATAACCCACCCTGTTAAGATATCAGTAAAATATCAAGTTTTCAACAAAGCTGACATATTAAATAAAAGAAAAAAGGAAACAAGATCGAACCCAATGGAAGCGATGACCAGTGATGAGATTGTCAGACATGCAGTCTGTGAACTATAGCCTGTCAGGGATGCACACTCAACTGCAACATTTGGCATAGTTTGGGAGAGGGCCCCCCAGAGGGTGTTTTGCATCAAGCCCACCAATGAATTGCAATGTGCCTATATGTACAAAAACTTATGTCAAGTACTGAAATTTACATGTAGGGATAAATATAAAGTGTTCCAAAAGAAACCACAGGACAGTAATAATCTTGCTAAAAATTACCCTTCAGTAATAAGCTTTTGTCGGTGTGAAAATGAAGCATAGAAGTCAGGATTTTTAGGGGTAAAGATTAGGATTTTTGTGGATCACATGACCTGTTGAGGTGAATTACCCCAAAACTGGATGCATTGTGGGATTGACTCATCAATCTGGGAGAGGCCTTTGTACAGCAGTGGGAGAATATGGAGATCAGCATCATCCTTCATTGATGAGGAGTTCTTTGATTGTATTTTTAAAATGTTGTAAATGAATTGAAAAATGAAGTAGATTTGGAATGGCCCCCATAGATTAGACACGTAATAAGTTAAAGCGCGGGGGCGGCACTGGCACAGTTTCACAAAATATGAAATTTCTTCAATTTGCTCTCAAATGATAGTCTAGGCCATTGGAAGAAACAGATTATATTTTACACATAAAAAAATAAAATACACCAAAACAGATAGGGATAGTTGATATGAGGAGGGAAAAGACATCCAGGTAATGTGTAGGCAAGTTTTAAGTTTCCATAACTTTAATTCAACAAATGTGTATATATAAAAAAAATAAAAAAAATAAAAAAAATAAAAAATTAAAACCACAAAGGATAGACCGATAAAACAGTGTACGTGCATAGCGTGGGGGAAACATTGCATAGGACGTGCGGTCGTTTTCTTGTGTTAAAAGCCATTTTCGTGTCTGCTGAATTTAACGTCGCCGCGACGTGAAATTGTAAACGTTATATTTACCCATTATACGGCCCACGCTGTTTGGTTGGTCTTTATCATTTCGGGGCGGTGAGGGCTTTGTATATAGAAAGCTCTACCACCATGCAAAAATATCGATTTGAAAAAATATTGAGGGCACACTATTTTTCCAAATGTGCCAGTGTCTCTTTAAGAGACCCCCACTCAAGCTTTGCCTTTGGAGTTGAACGCTTAGTTTGGGGGAAAAAACATAAACACTTAAAACCCAGACTTGGGGTCACTTCTAGCCCAAGATTCGCTTCAGCAGTTCCATTGTTTTTAGTGCAATGAAGTTGAACCATTTCTCAAAGCCAGCGAGACAGCAATTCTTTTTCCCTAAAGTCCCTGCCCACAGCTGTTTGAAAGTCTCATTCTTTATGACAAAACTGCAACTTAAAACAAAAATTATCGCCCGGCGACACACTTTTGACAACCTGATTGGAATATTTTGGTCCACTAACTATAATTCTGTGTTAAATTTTAAGAAATTTCATGCGTGTTCTGGGGGGGTAGGGGGCGGGGCGGGTTTGGGATGGGCGGGGGAGGGCGCCAAATGATGTTCTTAAAAAATCTAGTTCCACGTGTTCTACGGAGAATGGGCATTATAGAGGGCGCTTTATAACATACAAATCATGACCTTTGTAGGCCTATATGGCAGATTCCCGCAAGTATTGTCTGATTTTGCCAGAGATGATAGTCTTGCCATGTCCCCCTACTACTGTCAAGAATCACACCAACTCGACAGACAGAGACTGCGCTCTCGCCGACCTTTTTTCTTGCGACCGCTGCTAAAAATCTACTTCCCCATCAACATCTTACAGACATGGAATACTGCCCTGAGCTAGATACCCCAAGACAAGATCAATCTCTATTACTAGTAGAGGCGTTAATAGGGGCCCGTCATATTTAAAACCTTGAAAAAATTCTAATTAAAAGACTTTTTGGATATCTGTAGGCATATATAGGAATAATTACCAAAAAAAGTTGTCCCGCCTTCTAGTTGCTGCGTGGTCAGAGATAAAGGTCCAAAGGTCACGACCTTTGATAGGCTCATCAATTGGCTAGAAGCAAAAAAGATGGTGTCTATTACCATGTTTGGGGGTCCAAAACCACATAAACACAGTCTTAGGCTTTACAAATGAAATGAAGTCAAATTATCGTTCAGCATAGAAAGCACTTTTAATCAAAAATTTCCAGTTTTCTCAACATAAATTAGCCACAATTGTTAGTCTGTACAAGTATCAATTAACCAAAATATTGACCATAATCGAGAATGAAAACAGCCAAAATATATTGTTAAACTCCAGTGGATATCGATTGTGATAACTAATTAACCAATCTTGGACAAATTATTCATTTGGACCACATCAGAAGCCTCATTACCACTGTTGAAATAAGCCAACTCCTGAAACTGCATCATCACAGGGCATAGTGATTCACCCCTGCTCCACCAAATGCTTTGCTCACAAAAAAATAAAAACAAAACCTTCAAACAAACCTTCTTGAGGGTGGAGAATAACAATTGAGGGATGACCGTTAATAGTAGAGGCTTAATGTGACCATGTCCTTGAACCTTGAACAAATTCTCATAAAAGTTGCTGAATTGGTCAGATATTCAAGGTCAAAGCGGTCAAGGTAACTTATAAGGAATGTGATGGGTCAGAACTGATCAGCCAATGGCCTAGAAGCCAAAATTGGTTGCTATGTTTTGGGGGTCAATAAAAACAAACATATTTTTTAGGCTTTACAAATGCAAGCCATCATTGCTTTTCAGCAGAGAAGAAAAGCACTTTTATCTGATTTTTTACAAGTTTTGTCTCAGCGGTTAATTAGCCATTGAGTCCGTCTGTACAATATGAAAACAACAAGATTGACCTTAATATATATAATAATGAAAAACAGCTACAAAAAATAGTATTGTCAAATCAGTGAATATTGTTCTTGAAGATCAATCGACTGATGAGTCCTGTGTGATGGGATAGTTGTTGGTACTAGTGATAGACCTTGTGCATAAAATTCATTTTGTGGTACTATTAAAAACCCCATCACCCCTGCTAAATGAGCAACTCCTTGAAATAGTCAGGACATGGCACGCACCAAATATCACAGACACAGCAAGCGGCGCTGTGATTGCCTTCCAACAACAATGTTTCTCTATAAAAAAAAAACAAACAACAAAATCAGACCCCAAACCCTTCAACGACCTTCTTGTAGGTGGAGAATAAACAAATTGCGTGAGAGCCATAAGGTGGTGGAAGGTAGGTATCATCCTCAAAGTGTATCGCCCTCTCATCCTTGAGGGGAAAATACACTGTTTACTAGTGCTAGCTCCTTCCACAACCTTACTTGTGACAGAATAGACACTGCATGGCTAATCGGTGGCTGAATGATGAAGAAGGTACGCCAGAGTAGGGCTACGCACCATCAACGGCCCCTATTCCCATAGTCCGCCTAATGAGCTTGGGTCAAGTTGCTAGTCGATCATGGATGGCGACACCCTTCTCCGCGTGACTAACACATTGATCAAATCGTCGGCCGCGTCACATACTGACGTATTTGCCAAAATACGGCATTTTGAGGGAAAGGAAAGAGAAAAAACGGCTTCTCTTTGAAGATTTTCCGAATTTTAAATTTGTCCATACTGGTAATTAATTACAACAATTTAGTTTCAATTAAAACCCTAGTGGAAAATAGTCGAATAGGTTAAATTAAATACATTTAACTAATCAGCTTCCAATTTATTTAGATATGCGAAAAAATTATGTTAAACAAAAACGTCACTATGTGATAAGCGCAAAATTTCAACGTGTTAATAACAGACCTACGACGCCGCAAATACGTCGTTATGTGACCACGTTTGCACACATACGTCTCTATGTTGAAACGGACAAAATACCAATTCTACCGTGGAACTGCAAAAATACGTCGCACAACATACTCAATATTGACGCGTGCGATACTTCAAAATGCAAGAGATACGATTAGGGCCTGTGGCCAGTATAGATTTTTTGACAAATACGTCGTTATGTGATGCTGACAATTTAACGTTTTTGTAAATACGTCATAATTAGTTAATTCATATTTCACTATCTATAAGAGCCAATTGAGGTTTAAACATTGGTGGATGTAGAAATACAAACAAATATGGACATGCCAAATTTCCCAAAAAAAGTCAAAAAATGTGTCGAATACGTCACTATATGTGACGCAGCCGACGAAATAGGACTTGTTGGAAGTGGAAGTAGACCCCCAACCGACATTGTCAAAAATATCTGGGATGAAGGCTCTTTATAGAATGCCCAGGAAAGAAGCGTTGAGCTCGAACTCATATGCCGTAAACAAGAGCCAGTCAACCAATCTTGGGGTTTTGTGTGCATTTCAGGTGACTGAGGAAATCCAGGAGGCTCAATGTGTCCCTTGCTGTATGCTTCTCTGAGCTGTCTGCAACCCCGGTCTGCGAAATAGTGAGACGGGGCAGAAACGCGGTTTTCTGGGTAAAAGAAAGGTCTGGTTCTTGGCCAAAAAGTCTGCATGTGAAGAATACAGACCTCATTATGCTCAAAGCGGTGGTGGGGCTCGGTGGCGTATAGACAGGATGTATATCCGAACCCCCTATGCCAAAAGCCACAGCCACAGCCACAGCCACTAGGGAGTTACCAGAAGACTAAGCTTTCAGTTGGGTTTAAATGTTCCGACACCAAGAATTGCAACAAAAAAAAAAAAAAAGACCAGTGGCAAATCCACTCCGGAACAAGGTAGTGAAAACTGGGGACGATCTGTAAACATACCAGATTGGACAAGAGGGGAATGAGAAACTGTCAAGCCATCACCGAGCCCTTTACGGGTTCTGGCCTGGGCTGTTCGGTAAAAAAAGAAACCTCGGACAGTCAAGACACGTAAGTTTAAACCCACCATGGAAAGACTTCCTTTGAGGACAATTGGCCAATCTGTCTACGGTCTCAAAAATGCATGGATTTCATCAAACTCTCATAGGCACACCATGAATGGTTTATCCTTTGAGTCTAGTGAATTTGCTGAACAGAGCCATGGCAGGCCGGTTGAAGGTCCCACCTCAGTGTACAGTCTGCAGAAAGAAAAAGAAGCACCGACAGGTTCGGAGCACGGGTGGTGCACTCTGGGACGAAAGCGTCGGCTGGAGGACTCTTACCAGGTCCCCTCCCTTGGGAAGATGGATGATTCTCTACAATCAGATCTGCGGCCTGGGAACCACAACTTGCAGTGGCAATGGTACCAGCAGGACCGGCACTCTGAGACAGAGCCACAAGGACTTTGGGGATAATGGCAATCTGGAGACAGCTATGATCAAGCATAATATGCTATCAATCCTGACCGGTCCGCTGCCATTTTGGCATTCCCGTTGACTGCCTGGGGATCTGGGTTCCAAGAGTAGGCCACACTAATATGACCAAAATATGAGCCATCAATGGACTGAGTGCGTACAGATCCACGTGTGGACGGTCCACCATCTAGAAGATTTGGTGCGGCCACAAAACTTGAACAAAGTAGAGCTGCCACTTTCAACCGATGGCACTTGACGGCGGCCAGGGGGTAGGATGAGGGTTAGGGACAACAAGAAGTAGCCCGGAGGTGAAAGTGCAAGAACTTAAAAAAGGGGGAAGAGAAAGAATTCCATTCAAGGAGCCGAAGATAAGAAAGACTTGTCCCAAATCTACGGCACACCCGAATAGCCGAAGAACAAGAACTATCCCTGCTAGGCTGGGACTGATACCACACCCTCCTTGTTTACTCATGTCACACACCTCATATGTCGGCGGACAATCAATTACCTTCCTGACCATGGGATCCAAGTGCCGCAATGACAGAAAGACAGTGAAAAACAAATCAAGACGTTTATGTGGTGAAGAAACGGGGCCACGGAGGCTGGTTGGCGGCCCCTTCCCCCGAAGAGATAGGAGGGGAGCCCCCCCCCCCCATGCCAGACTTCTTAAACGCATCCGTCGCCAGGGTGTTTAAACGCACCCATTGTCAGGGTGTTTGTAGGTTTCACAGGGTAGGCGATTCTGAATGTGACCCTTTGCTCATATAGGGGCCAAAAGGTCCACAATCTGTGCAGGGTTAACTTGTGTAATTCTGGGGGAGGAAGGTGGGTGTTTACCACTGCCGGCCAACAAAGTTGTTTCATCCGGCCAGCTCTCTAAAAACACATAATGAAAAACCTAATGCTTGCATCTAATCCCTTTTTGGGAAAATCATTTGGTTTATGTTAGCCCCAAATAATATGTAACGCCACCTTACTTTGGTAGGTATAGTGGTAGACAAGACTCAGGTTTGGAGGAAGAGGATGGTTGCCACCTTATATATTTGCTGTTTTACACTTCAAATCAAAAATATATTCTTTTAAAAAAAGAAAAAACCTAAAAAATTTTATATTAAAAACTTGATTTTCCTTTTCATAATCACCACAAAAGCCTAGCAAAAGCACACATCCTGTATTTTTAAATCAAAAATAGGAAATTGGTAATGTTAGCAACAACGGAGAAATCCAAGTTCCCATGTTCTTACTTCATTAAAAAACATTACTATGACGTCAAATAGAGGACTATAGAAACCATTTTTAATATCAATGGAAAAGAGGAGACTTATACCAATCCACATGTACCAAAATCAAAAAGGGTCAGAGCTTTGTCTAAGAAATCCAAGGAGGTCTTAACCACACCTTTAAAAGGGGTAAGGGGATGAGTTTTGGAGTGTAAAGAACAATTTCATGCAGATAGTGCATACTTTTTTGAAAATCAAGGAAGAGGGTCATTGATATTTGTCCTATCATGCTTAATGGTTTCTTGACCCCAAAAACCTTGGTTATAGACACCTCATTTGTGCTCCGGACCAAATGGTTGAGGAGGTATGATCCACGATTATGCCTTATAAAGGTCATTGACCCTTTGACCTTGAAATCTGACGCAACGCAGGCAGAGAGAAGCTGCCAGAAGGCCGGAAAATTTTTTCATAATAATTCCTATAGTACACAAGAATATAACAAAAAGTCCTTTTATTAGAATTTTTTCAAGGTGAATTGAATAGGGCCTCTACTATTACACTAAGGACAGAACTACCACTGGCAGCAATCTCCCACGCAAGGAGGTCACCCTAAAACGGATTCGCACAGGAGTTGGTCGCTTCAATAGCAATATGCACCATTGGGGGCTGCGGCCATCGCCAGCCTGCCAATGCGGTTTCTCATCACAGGACTGCGGATCACATTCTCAATGAGGCCCTACCTTTTCCACCGGTGGACACGTTTCTCAAACACCAACCAATCAACAGTGAGTGGCTCCAAGGCTTACAACATGTTTAGCTGCTGAATCATACGCAAGAAGAAAAGTTTTCAAAATTGTGTCGCCACTACTTAAAATGTTCTAAAAATAAAAGTTTTGTTCATTTTGATTTCAGGCGGAAGCAGGGGTGAACATAAATGACCTCGATACGGTCAGCAAAAACAAAATACCAAATCATATCTTGTGCAATCATGACAACAAAAACAACAAACAATAGCATCGGCGGATGGCGAGGATGGCGAGAGTGGCGGGGGTGCTTGAAAACAAAGACAATGACCAACGATAAGGACAATCCATTTGCGAATAATGTGGATGGGGAGAAGATGCATTCAATAAACAGGTAGGCCTTGTGTCAATGGCTACATGTTTAAAACAAGATACATTAAGGCCAGCGGAAACACAGCTAGGCCTTGTGTTGGATGATGACTACAGTATTTTAGATGAGTTCAATGAACAGGTAGGCCTTGTGGTTGGAAACGACAAGTTTTGAAAACACAATTTTAAATAATAATTACAGGAATGTCAGGGTCAAGTTTTACTTTTAGGGACTTATCTGTTCTGGTAACCAGTACTACCTGTCCCAGGGTTCGGTTGTCGGCGGCTAAAACATCACCCCCGCGATTTCTAAAGGGAAATTCTGATGAGGAGGGTAGCTGGTTACCCTGGTAGAATTAGAATGAAAAGAAGATTACCTACAAGGGCGTGTCAGCTCTGGATGAGCTTGGCGGGGCCCACATTCAACACATGGCTGCTGTATGGTGGCTAGTGCCCAAAGGCTCGGCCCACCACCAAAAACTGTGGATTGACGTCAGGAAGGGCATCCAGTCAATTATCCTTTGCTCCAATAAATCCTCTCATAGCAGTATTGCTGAGTGTGAGGTGTATCCGGGAACAAAACTGAATTTAAAACTTTGGTTTAACTAACTAAAGAAGATAAATTAAATAAACAGGTGGAAATCATAATCCTATTTTTAGAATTCAGAATGCAAATGAAATTGGTTTGTAGCATAAAAATCCAGTCCACAAGAAAAATTACCAAAAGTTTGGGCTTTAGGTGTTTTGTTTGTTATTTTGCTGTAAATTAATATCAAAACTTTCTGAAAGATTAATTTTACTGTTATTTTTGTTATTGCAAAATATAATTTTGAGAAATGTTTATTGATGATTCAGTTTTCCATCTTAAATGGCCGACTTTCACACATGGGATGGGTTTACTTTTGGGTTCTTTCAAGTCAATCAAAATTGAATAATTTAAAGAAAGTGATTTTTTTGTGTTGTAAGAAATCAGTTTTGAAATTCCACAGGCCCTAGAACAAATCAGAGAAGACGACTTCATTGAAAGATGCTTTGAAGAGATGCTTGAAGAAGAGGAGATGGGCATGTTTATGCCTCCCCCTCCCATCCATCACCAACAGCAGCAGGACGTTGATGCTGGCGTCGAGCTGATGAACAACCTCAACCTAGGCGTCCAAGAAAACATAGTAGCAGCACAAGATGTAGAAGAAGAATTGTCATCCAGCGACCATGCAGAAGAGGAGGAAGGCAACAACGATGATGTGGATGGTGGAGGAGTACATAGTAACCAAGAGTGTGATGATGAGGGGGAGGATAACCAAGAGGTTGATGCAACAGGTGATGACAACTCAGAGGTGAGTAGTGTGGTCAGTGACAAGTGTCGTCAACAAGTCTGCCCAGATAAGTTATCAATTATGCAACATTCCAAGATGCCAGAGTCTTGCTTAAAAACTTTCTTTAGACACTTGGGACTGGACCCCCTTGATGCTACAAATAGTTATCCTTGATAATTTACTGGAAAGTTCTGCCAAATTCTGTGGGGTAAGTTACAATGTAGCTGAATTGGGTGTGGAATTTACTGTGTATTGCTGCTAGTCTTTGGAAGGTTCGCAGTGAAATGCAGAATAGACCAATTCAAGGAAATGTGGCAAAATACCTTTTGCAGATGCTCAGGATTGGACCCTACCGAACTCGCATGTTGGATTGAGAATAGCAATGCTGATGTTCTGTGGAGTAATTTACTGAGCATCCAAAAAGGTTGTCTGCAATTTTTGGAGGTGGTCAGTAATTTAACAAGTTTCTGTGATGCCCTGCACCCTAAAAAAACTATTAAGGTGGAATTACCCCTTCAGAGGGCTAAAAATAAAATCTACAAATTGAAACTGAGGAAGAAATTACCTTTCTATTGCTTTTTGTTTGACGACAATCAGAGCTTCCGTTCAAAAGTTATGATCGAAAATGTCGTCAAACAAAAAGCAATAGAAAGGTAATTTTTTCCTCAGTTTCAATATGTAGTTTTTATTTTTAGCCTTCTGAAGGGGTAATTCCACCTTAAGGAAATACCTAAATTTTAACCTATGGGTGCCAAGCTTTAGCACCTGCCCTTTAATTTCTCTTGTGTCATTTTATACGAAAGTGTACCATGAACCTGCTTCCTGTCCTAGGAAAAATCATCAGCAAGTTTATGCCGTTTATCTTAAAGACACCTTGCAGTATAGTGTTCGTCAGTAATTCTGAAACAAATTCTGGCTACGTGTGCATAAACCCGGAAATGTGTATGACGATGCTTGACAACAAAAATTTAATACGCAATTCAACAGATGCGTGCATGCCATTTGTTTAAGAAATTATGACGGTGACTATACCAGACACCCAACCCCATCTATGTAATTAGCCAATCATAATTGTTGTAACCCCCTGAGGTCTACCGGCCGATTTTATTGGTTATAATTGGGTTAAATGATGTATTTAGCCAATCAGAAACTTGGTAAGAAAAGCTCAAAGGTTTGTACAAATATATGGAAGGCCTATTTTGATTAGTTACTCAGAGACTATTATCATGCTATCTCGTGAAATGAGCCAATCAGAGATGCTGTAAGAAAGGTGGTAGACCTCAGGGGGTTAAGAAAAGCAGGTAGTGGTCAGGGGTCAACCTTAGAATTTTGTGATCATGCTTACCTGAAGAATTCAAATTTGACTCAAATTTGGAAATTGTGATCTACATTCTCTTTCCCAAAGCATGTCCCTATTTTGCCTAAAAAAGACATTTTTGAATTTGATAATATTTGCACTTGTTGGTTCTTTCATATACCATGCATGTTCAGTACATTTGAAGTGTGACAAAATGTGAGGTTCTTCCAGATAATATTTTTTTTCCATCTGAGCAATGATCATTTCCTTTGAAATGATCATTGTGTTTGAATTTCAAGCACAATGTCATATTTTGCTTCATTGTTTACGTCTCTAGAATGTTGTTGTCCATGCATGCTTTTACAATTGTTCACCCTACAGGTTTCCGTCAAATAAAATGGATGACAAGCTCTCTGAGTAAGCTCCCCTCATAGCACTTTTAACAAAATACAGGTTTGATAATATTAAAAGCTTCCATGGCTCTGCCTAGACATGTTGATTTTAAGTGCTAGCTTGTATGTTGTGTCAAACACGAATTTACAAATTCACACAGAGACATCAATTTTTTGCAAAATGGCCAATTCATCCAGAATAAGCATGCAGTAATCATCCTCAGATCATGGTCAATGAATGGTCAGGTCATGATCAATGCCTGCTCAAGTCATGATCAACGCGTGGCCAAATCATGATCAATACATGGTCAAGTCATGATCATTGCATGGTCAAGTCATGATCAATGCATGCCCAGGTCATGATACAGTGCATGGTTGTCATAATTTTGCAGGGCAAGTGATCATGACACTCATGCATTGACTTTGGCTATTCCAAATCTTGGGAGGCTTAAATTCAATTCCAGTTGTGCTTTCAAATATATGGGATATAGAATTCATATGGAATATATGGGACCTATAAGGACCAGATGTATAACACTTGTACTTGTAGGCAGAAAGCTTACCTATGGTCAAATAATCCAATAACAAACCTGTATTTTTTACAAACTTGTAGGGAAAATGTTATTTCTCTGCATATTGGTATTTTTTTGTTTCATGTTTGTTTTTGTTTTAAAATTATTTGTTTTACATCCAAGTTCTCCCTTTTATATCCATTTGAAGCCATTAAATCTTTCACTGGGAATGGCGAGTACTGTTAAATCGCTGAAATATTTAAACAGAATTGCCAAACTTTAAACATTAAACAGCAAAAATAAGTGCTCCAGTTGTTCATGTGTGGCACTGCCCACATGACTTTCACTTTTGCTATGGTTATGATGAAATATAATAATGCCGTTTAAGGTAATCCTCCTTTTTCTGGACAGATCACGACAAACTATGTTGCATATGTACACATGGCTCAAAGACGCCTTGAAATCAGTGTTGTCACAGTGCTTTGCCTTTCTAAGTCTTATATTTCATTATCTTGAAAACACCCAAAAAGTTTTTAAACCTCATGCATTATTTTGTCGCACTTCATTTTCGTATGCACATGCCAAAATTAATAGATATTAAATTATCATGCATTAAATTTTCACACTTCATTGTCATAGCGAACACATTCGTTTTGTGTTGATTTTAAACCATTGCAATGACATCAGTTTCCTCAATTTGTTGTGTGTATTTGACCATTTTTATCATTGTTAACTGCTTAGTCCACCAATGAAGAAGACCAATTGGCACCACGGCTGTTTGAACCTCATGAAAATTGTCTAGCTCTTATTTTTAGAACAAATTTAAGTATTGGTGACACAATTTTGACATGCAAGGGACATTACCCTTGTAAAATCAGAAAAATCCAGTGCAAGAATCTTGCGATACAGGCCAACAAAGATCTGTGATTCTATTAGGGTTGTTTTACAATCAAGGTACTTGTGCATCCTCTTTCAAAAAATACTTAAACTTCTAGCAAAATTACCTCTGGTGGTTAATTATTGGGATATATATGTTCTGCTTACAGCAAGGAAAAAAGTATTTGAAATGCTCAAAAACTGACAAAAAAATTTGCTTTTGTGTCATTTTTGGAAGATCAGACAGTCTCATTTGACTTTTATGAAAATTGTAAACTGTGCCACTGTTACCAAGAGCATTCAAATACAAATTAAGTTTGTAAGTTATATTTGCAAAACATAATTACATGGTCAAGTCATGATCAATGCATGGTCAAGTCATGATCAATACATGGTCAAGTCATGATCATTGCATGGTCAAGTCATGATCAATGCATGCCCAGGTCATGATCAGTGCGTGGTTTGACTTTGGCTATTCCAAATCTATTCCTTGGTAAACTGTGCCACTGTTACCAAGAGCATTCAAATACAAATTTAAGTTTGTAAGTTATATTTGCAAAACATAATTACTCAAAAATTTAGAACCTTGCAAAGCTGTGATCACAAATTGTGGCATTTGGTTATAAAATTAATAGACGATGTCCTTCTCTGTCAAAACAATGTCATTTTCAAATTCAGGCTCATAGCTAACTCGTTACGGGGTTGCCCGCTACAACACGTCAGAACGGCAATAGAAGGCAATACAAAAGTGTCTCTTGAAGTCCCACCGGCAATACCAAGCAATTAGTGCCTTCCACTGCCGGTGAGCCGTTTGCCCTCCAGCGAAAAAACGGTGGAAATAACTTTGAAGTCTCACCGGCAATAGGCAGCAATGGTCTCCTGAGGGGAAGACGTCACACTGACAATAGAAAGCAATTGGTTTTTACCTGTCTTCTGAGGAATCTGCCAAATTCGGAAGGTCCAACGTACAGTCAATATCGTGGGAAAACCCCGCTGTACTTCGGGAAAGAAGTGCATGGTGGGATACAAAATGGCGACTTCTTCTTAGCATATCTACAAGTCATTGGTAATGGCTTGTGGTGGTGTCAGGATTTATTTAACTGATATGCTGATCCATGCCGCATGTATCCATGATACGGAGGCTCCTAACTTGGCCCGCTTTTGAGGGTGGGGCGGATTGGGAACAGTCAGGGGTTTTCACCCTACTTGTATTCGACACTGACTGCGATGTAGATGCACAGTTGTGACTCTCTGTACACGGGACTGACTGCTTAACGTCCCTCCGAAGGACGGGATGCTATTTGCCCATTTCCAAGTGAACCATGGAGGAGAGCGGTATTCTGTATTTAATCAGATCAAATCCAGAATTGATAGTACCCGAATAAATCCCAGCAAGTGACACCACCGGGATTTGAACCCGGGAATTTTTGGTAAATTCGTGCCACAGGCAAGCACCCTAACTGCTAGACCATGGTCTCCCACAAAAAAATGGTGACTGAAAACTACCTGTTAACTCTGCAGGTTTTTCCTATACCACATTCAAATGTGGTATATTGCGGTTAGTGTCTAACCGATCACCCTAATAATCTGTTATACCGATTACAGATTTTAACATTTCAAAATCGGTTCATTCAGATTCCGATTCCGATTTTTTCTGTGTATTTTTTTAGCAATATTATCGCCGTTTTCGGCAGCCAGAAGCTGCCAGAAAGTAGCAGATTGGTAAACCACTAAAATGGCGAAATAGTGAGTTAGGAACAACATACACATCTATGAACATAAAATAATAAATTGATAGTTTCAGTTTCGATTTATTTTCACCGTTTGGCCATCAGTTTGGAAAAATTTTAATTCAAGTTTGGACTTCTTTGATATTAATTTAATCGGTATAGAAAATCGGTAAAAAATGAGAATTTTGCCGATACCGATCCGATACTGATAAGGTCATAATCGGCCCGATTTCAGAAATATCGATCATATCGGTTATTCTCTAATTGTGGTATATGGGAGAGTGTCGAGATGAAAGCTGTGGTATGTGGTAGGTGCTTACAAATATATAGCCTGCCTTGTTAGAGATATAAACATGAAAATGGAGTCAAAGCTGAATGCTACATTTTTCACCCCAATGAGACTGAAGATTGAAGAGTTAAGGAGTGTCCATTTCATGGATACACGTGGCCCTGGATCAGCTTACTCATACAGCTGAATAAATCCTGACACCACCACAAGCCATTACCACTGACTTGTGGATATGCAAAGAAGAAGACAACGACTAAAGATGTACCCAAATTGTAAAACAACCCATTAGTATCTTATAGTGCCCCTCCATTCTCCATAGAGATCTGTGTTAAACTAGATTTTTCAGAAGAATCATATATGTTTGCCCAAATTGAAATTTCATTAAATTTGCACAGGATGTCGCTACTGGAATGACTAACCAAATCAGATGTCAAACTGTGCTTCTATTGGGTTTTTTGTTTTGTTTTATTCTGCTTTTGTCATGATAAAAGAGACTTTCAAACAGCTGTGCACCACAATTGCTGTTAAATGATAGCCGAGCAAAATGCATGCAGTTTAGCGCAAATAATTTTAGCTAAAATTTCCCAGTGGCCCCTGAATTTAATGCCATATATTTTGAAAGAGTTGAATATGGTCTATATGTAAACAGGGGCCATTGACAACTTTGCAACAATTTAGGCCAAACCTATACCCTGTTCATTGTAAGGTGGAACACGACTCCATTCTTTTGCCACTTATGTTCTACACATTTTGTCAGAGGAGATGCTCGAAGTTGTACCAACATACACTATAGCTGCTACGGTATATTTACCCTAGGGTTGCAATACGGTGCTATCTCAATGTACTTTATCAAAGGTCATGTTTCACCTTATAGTGAACACGCTCAAGATTGTTTTGACAACGAACATTGGATATGTTTTGCCAGTTTGCATTTCAGTGAACATATGACCGCGGAGAAATTATAATTATTAATCTTTCTTATTAGCAACTGCGCTTGGCTAAGAAAAAAAGCTGCATGCATTAAAATCATGTACCTTCATTGTTGGTGCAGGGTGAACTATCCACTTTGGGGTATTTTGCATTTTGGTGCAGTTAAATTGTATTTCATTGTAATCATCATAGCTAGACCGACTTTTGTCCCTTTAGCCCCCACCACCTAATCCCTTAACCCCTACCCTGAAATGCAGAATCAAATTCTGTGGGAATCCTGAAAAAATCACAAGCTAAAATCTCAGTGACTTTGAAAAACAAATTATTATCTTCACATTTGCCATGTATGTTTTTTGTACTCTTTGCAGTTATTCTGACATTGGCCATTTACATTTTTGTACATTTGGCAGTTATCCTGACATTGGCCATATACTTTTTTGTACATTCTTTAGTTATCCTAACATTTACCTTGTACATTTTGTGTACATTTTGACAAGATAAAATTAACACTCTCTTTTCTTCCCTCTTCATTCTTGTAAACAGGACTCCGACATCGATTCCGACTCCTCGTCAGACGCACCACTGAGGTAGGGCAAGGACACTTGATGTAGTTATGTAGATTTAAACAAAAATTAAGAGACAAGCCAGTGTTCAGGGTATTAATTATTACCGTACCTAGGAAGGCTTGTGTTTTAAAAATAGACGGCATACAGGCCGATCAAATGTGAGAAAAGATTTCACTTTAAAAAAACAACAGAAAATTTTAAAAACAAAAACAAACCAAAAAACAGTTCAAAATTGTTTTAAAAGCACAACTTAAATACATGTAGTGTATAATTAGTCTGTTACCTTAGTGCAGTGATATTATATTGAACTCATCAACTCAAAGGCAGAATTAAGGTGAGACTCAGTTAAAAACAGGCAAATTGTTTTCCAACACAAAAAGTTTGTGCGGGGCATTTTGTTTTAAGGAAAAATGGTTAAAAAGGACCAAAAGAAAGAGGAAAATATATACAGAAATAAGTTTAATACATGTATATATCCTCGTCAAATCATGCACAAAGCTTTTTTGATTCTGGAAGGGAAAAAGGGAGATATGGCCAAAAAAAAGGTTGTTTGATTGTCCTCATCCGATCGACCCTAATTTTGAAAATCAGGAAAAAGTTTTTTTTTTTCTTTTACTGTGCAAAAGAATACCGACCCTAATTTTGAAAAATTCCTGATTTTTATTTTTTTTCAATTTTAACTTTCTGACGCGTAAAAAAGATCTTGTTTAAACAGTTTCTTAGCATGTAAGTTGGGTTCCATAAAGTACAAAGATGCATTTTGAGTAAAAATCAACTTGATTTTTAGTGTTTGATTAACTTATTAATACAAACAAACATGTTTCAATATAGTTTGCTACTGACATTAAAAAAAAATAGAAAAAAAAAGTTTTTCCGACCAACCGACCCAACTCTAAAAAGTCATCTATGGACAATTAAACAATTTATTTTTTTTGGCCTATACCAACTCTGCATACTTTTATTTTATTTATTTTAACCATTTCTACCCTTCCCTTTACAATATTTTTTCACAAATTTTGCAAAGCAAGTATTTGTAAACAGTAATTTTTCAATTGCAAATAACCATTGTATAGAATATTGGCAGAGGTATAAAGTTTTGAAAAGACTTTACCTAGATAAAGTATTGAGATCCAATTCAGAAAAGGTTCATCATGGCAATAGGAAAAAAAGTTTCAACAATTACATTATTCAAATCATATTGTGACAAAACTCGCAGGCTGATATTTTAAAAGAATGATTCTCTTATCATAAAAGAATCATATTCTCAAAGGGAGTCTAACTTTAGATCCGGGTTTAAATCAAGGTTAGTCCTACATGAGTGGACCTTTTTCTTTTCAACAATCTTTGCTGTAACAAGTGAATATTCCTCATGGATGGATGGAACAGCCCATTTATGAAGAAATTTCTCATTTCAACTTTCAGAGTATGTTAAAAGGAAAAAAGGTCCACTCATGTAGGACTAACCCTTGTTTAAACCTGAGTCTAAAGTTAGACTCCATTTGAGAATACCAGCCATTGAGTATGTGATAGTTAAATATACCAAGGTCAGCTAACAGTCAATATTCAATAAAACGTTTTGGTGTGTGAGACTTATGGGGCATTGAACTCTAAAATGTGTTTGCTTTTATCCCATTAAAAACCTTTTGTGAAAACCTCATTGAACCAAATCGTCACATAATTATCTGCAATAGAAACTCAGATTGTTGGCCATACACCATTTTGGGCTGAAAAACGTTAACCCTGAATGTTGCAAGAACGTCACCTTACTTTTTGGCATCTGTAGGTAAAAATGTGTACACACAGGCTATGATATGAGAGGTCAAAGGTCGCCCAGGTCCTATAATGGTCAAATTTTCAACATATCTAATAAGTTGAATCCGATCTCAAATTGACAAACCTCAATGATTGACATATATGCGTAGTTGTCAAGCTTAAGATTGGTTATAGAGTTATGAGTCAAAAAGGGTGAGTGCAACCCAAAAAGTACGATTAAGCGGCAGTGACCTTTTATAACCTGTGGATGAATGGGTGGCAACTATTCAACCTTGTAATTCCAACACCCAATTCCCATAGCTCTACAGTGAGTACATTTTTGTAATCCTGTGATGATCGAGTTTGGTGTTAGTTTAAACTGATCGCGAGAAATTGAAAAATCTGACCCCTGTAGGACCATGACACTTGACTTTGAAACCCATTATCTTACAGCAGAAGTCACACCATTTTTATTCTATGCTGCTCGGATTTGTCTGTGTAGTTTTAATATCTGAGAGCAGATACACAGGGTACATGTGCATCCCTCAAGCCAGTCATGGTGCATTGGGTGTATGCAGAGTGTTAAAGGTACATAGGGTCAAATGAGGTCTTTGCGCAACCTGGATAGCAGCCTAGCATGCTAAGTTCTCCCTTTTGTTTAGAAGTCTAACTTGGATCTTTGTGAAAGTTGGGAGACAGTAATCTTGAATGGAGAGAGATGTGTTAAAGCATTTGAGGTTGAATGGGAGGCAATTTCGAGTGTGATTTACATTTGCAGACCAATTTGGCCGTGAAATAGCCATGGAAGAAATAAAATGCGAGATCTGTTGAAAGCCATGAAATTACCTGTTCAAAGTGGGATCATATGTAGGGAAAAAGGGCCATGCTAACATATGCCAAGTATTCAGCATTTTTTGTCATCTTAGGGCCATGATTTGGTGCAATGATAATCCTGCCTGTTTGCCAAAGAAAATGTAGTAAATGGTGAGTGATAAGTGTTTTAGGTAAATTCACACTGTGAAGTTGAAACTGAAAACTCACTGAAATTCAGAGTAATGCTAAGAATGTCCTGGAAAACTGAAATTTATCTGCCTGAGAATTTCAGTGTTAGTTCATTTCTTGATATTTCAGCATTCCATTTCCGAATTCCATGTTAAGGAGAAAGAACAAGCACAATCCAACAGAAAAAAATTAATATACTGAAGATTCTCTGTAGGAAATTGCATTGTCAGATTTCCTTTGATAAGAAGTATATTTTCAGTGTCAATCTGATTTGTTGTGTATTGTCAGGGTCCTATTTTCAGAGTGGCTTGTCATTTCATTTGTAAGGTATGTTTATGGATATTAAACAGGAGTTTATTATCTATTATTATAAATAAAAAGTAATGTTTATTATATTTGTGCATGTTACTTGCACATCGAGATTGTCCCAATAACGTTTTTGTCACCACGTTGTAAGTGGAAAATGTAAATTACGTTGTACAATGTTTAGAGTGTAAATATGTAAAATTGCGTTATCTAAATATTACAGAAAATAATGCAAAGTTTGTTGTTTCATATGAGGAGGTGGAAATTTGATGTCTTTAAGTTTAAGGATATGTATAATAGTTCACTGACCATTGGGGAGTGAAATGCACTAAATTATTTAACAGTGCAGTCATGTATTGCGCTGTTCAAAATGAATTCTATACACCCTTTTATGGAAGGCACAACTAGAATACAGTATGCCTCCCATACATGGGAGTATTGAAATCATTTGGGAAGCATTGTTAGATCATGATCAGTGCATGAGTGTCACATGCACTGCATATGACAACCAGTCATTGATCATGACCTGACTATTCCAGATTAATTCAGTACCCCATATTGAGCATATGTCTAATGGGGTATTGAATCATTTGAAATAGCCATGATGGGCAGAGCATGAAAGTGCATGGGTGTACATGACCAAACTTGCTTGATTATGGTAAAGAAAATATCCTCTTTTGAATGGGGATTTTTATTTTTGACACCACCCTGTAGTGAATAATGTCAAATTTATAATCAGAATGGTAAGGTAGGGCCTACCCCATGGGCTTGCTCAACATTTTTTACGATACACAGTGATGTGTCGCCCTTATGATTACCCTCATGACCACTTTTTCGTGTTCATTTTCGGTTCAACTCGCCCCATTTCAGACCTCAGTTCTGACAAGCTCTTTCAAGTCACAGTAGTTTATTCACAAACCTTTACATTTCCAGAGCCATAAATTTGAAGAAATTCATGTATCCCAAATCCATTCAAATTTGAAATAAAGAAGGAACCATGAAAATAATGCAAGGCATTTTGTTTAAAAAAGCAACTGTACGAATGAAAAAATTATTGTGTAAAATTATTTTGAGCAATTATAGGAATCAATCTGTAGAAGTACAACCCATTTTTAAGACAAATTATGACTTAAAGGTTCGGTGTACAATGTAACCCTCAGTCGTTTTACTCAAAACTGCAGGATCCATGCTTGCTCTACAAGCCATGCATATGAACAGTATCATCAGTAGTATTCCAGTGCAAAGCAAGGTATATAATCTGTTGTAATGGTTTGGGGCATGACCAGAAAAGTATAGGGTTGCTCTATAATATATTATCGCCCACTGAATATAGGTTTGAGGAGGTGGTGACACCCTTGATTCTTAAGTCAGTGGGTGATAGCCTATATATGGTGTGGTCTTTCACAGCTTATCTTGCGTGGAGTATATAATGAGATATAAGGGGTTGATACCCTGTGTTCTTAAAGCTAAGAGTTCACACCAAGTGAGATTTATCTTAAAAAGCTTTTTCTTATCCGCATTTGGTAGAGCACTATGGATGAAATGATACCCTTTGTTCTTAATCCTTTGAGCACCAATGGCAACTATTAAAAATTAATATTTGTCAATTTTTGTTATAGAAAGGTCAAAACTATTTATTTTCTTGGGCATATTCAGAATCTGCATGAAAAATGCATTTAAATGAGTCAAAACAAGCCTAGTGTTGTTTTTTAGATGGCTTCCCAAATGACCTGCAAACAATTGGGACACCATCTCGAAAGCTACCGAAATGTGTTATAACTTATACAGAATTGGTCAGTGTTGAAAGGCATGGGATGTTTACAGCATAATTGATGCACCTTTGCTGAAAAAGTTCTCCAAAGTTCCTCAAAAAAGACTGAATTTTCTGAAAAGTAATATTTTAGACTGCATTGAGGCAAGTATTACAATATTTTTATTACAAGAAATTTGACCTATACTTAATCACAAAAAAGTAAGAAACCTGGATTCAGATACTTCCAAAAGCTAAATTCATAAAAGTAATCTCACCTGTGTTTTAAAACAAGTCATTGCATTTTGCAGAAAATTTTATTTAAAGGCCATTGAAAACAGTATACAAATTAGTGGCAAAAGAAGATTATAATATTAATTGAAGATGTCATTGCATGTATAAAATTATGTCTATACAAAAACACCAAACTTTTGTCAACTGTTTTGGTGGAACTTTTTATTGTATTCATGTACATTTATGTTTTACAACTTTGGTACATTCCTAAGCTTTTCATGTTTAAAATCAAGTAATGTTAATGTTTTAAGTCCAAACACCTTTGTAAGTGTACCTTATCATTGTGCATAGGAACAGCCAATAACCAGTCAATTGGCTATTCCAGATGATTTCTATACACCCCTCCATGGAAGGCACAACTGCAAATGAATATATGCCTCCTGTGATGGGAGTATTGAATTCATATGGATTAGCCATGGTTAGGTCATGATCACTGCGTGGGTGTCACATGCACTGTCACAGGGACAGATAACACAGATTTTCACCATTAATAAAACAGTTAAACAGTATTGACAAGTATATTGTCCAACAGTATTCAGATAATCACAACCATTACACTAACACGCCACATATTTTACAATGACAAAGCGGACCTTCAACATGGTAAAGCGGACCTTTGTCATTTTTTGGGGGGGGTGCGTCGCACCCCCCGCACCCCCCCTGGCTACGGCCCTGGACACTCATACAGTGATCATGACTAGTTATTTCACAGGCAGACCACAACTGCATTGAATGCATTTTTATTATCCCTCGGGCTTGAAAAGCAGAGGGGGATTTTGCGATAGCGCGCTTGTCCGTATGTTTGTGTGTGTGTGTGTGTGTTCCAGTTTGGTTAGGTTTTCTTTTTTCATGTCTCCTTCGAAAAGTTTTAGGTCCGATTTACACCAGACTTGGGGTTAAAAGCTGACTCAGAGATTTCCCGATGAGGGCGCACTAATTTTTCAAACAATCGTGTTTTTTGCATATACATAATGCTTGTCCATATACTAATCACGCTGTGAAATAACTATCTAAAACGAAGTCTTTCATAAGAAAATCACAACTTGTTATAAAATTTGGATCTGGAATTTTGTTCCCACATTAACACAACAGTACCTATGTCCTGTTATACTGGGCATAAATGTTTTACTGCATGAAAACGAAAATCGATTCATTTGTAACTTGCAAATTAATCATTTTAGGTGACTATCCTTGGTTCTAGATGATTATTTTGATTATTGCCAACAACTAATATTTCAAAATCTCTGAGGTCCGCCTTTAAGGTGCAATAGGGGTTTCCTTCATGTGTGGATGATGTCACGGTCATGGACAAAAGGCGGTCATTTTCAGACTGCCATCTTGCAGGGGGTGACAACAATTTACTTGCATTATTTTTATTTGTATGTTTCTACACTGTATACAGAATAAGATCAAATACAAATCAATCTATCTAACACAGTAGTTCAAAGTACCATGCTTGTGGCTCCGGTCCATGTCCTACTTTTTCGTGTGTCCATTCATAAAGAGTATTTATTTGGCCCAGTTAGCATATGGTACCAATTGGGGTTCAAGGTGCATTTTGTTATTGATTTTGATATACCTAAACATTTTAGATTGTTATTGTAGAAAATTGGATTACGGTGGTGTATGAAATAACATATTCACGTTGCAATATTCTGTCATTGTGGGGAAATTGAAATAATTGTCCAATCTTTATGTTTCTGTGTATACTGGACAACTACATCACAGCGCCTTTAGACAAGATAACATTAGTGTTTTACAAACAGGTTAGCACATGACACTTAAAGGCCTCTTCACAAGTAGTTCTCACATAGCTTTAGGCCCAGAGACCATCTGGCTACTTCATTGAATTTGGCAAGGTCCCCATCATGCGCATGGCTGTCCCAACAGCGGGCCGCCCAGAGAATGTTTTTTACATCCATGGAACAATGGGGGTTTTATTAGGATGGTTGCGTACTACTCCAGAAGAAGTGGTCTTTGTGTCAATTAAAAACCTTAGCATAAAGGGTGCAACGAGAATTTTGGGGCATCTCATATATTGTGTCATTGTAGTGAGGTTCATATACCGTTGTTCCTAATAAACGCCCCTGCTCTATACATGCCCCCCTATATTTTTGGATAAACATATTCAAGAAAATGAGTTAAGCTTACCTAAATCGCATGATTTAATGGCCGGGACTGTCGTAATCCATATTAATCGCTGTTGTCATCAATGCTTCCTGCTTCACGGGCACATCAAACTGACGCCACATGTTACTTATAATAGCCCTGGGTTGAAATTCCCAGGCAGGCGCACTGAACACCCGTTTATAAACTGGTAAGGTGATTTTTGCGGGGATTTTTGACTTTCATTTTGGACTGGGTAATAACCCCCCACTTTTGGGGAAAATGCACCGCCCCGGGCATTTTTAGGAACAATACGTCAATAAACCCCAATAGATTCTTACCTTGGTCGGGTTTGTTACAGAAATGGCCTTGAAAGTGAAAACAAACTGTGATTTTTTATTCCTTTTAATTTCAATAATTAAACAGCTAGGCTGAATTTTGGTATTTGCTCATATAAGAATATGAAATAGCACAATTTTTGTGAACCGCAAAAGAAAATATTTTTTCAGCTTAATCCCTTTCGCATGGGGCATTTCTGATAGAAGCTTTCACAGTAGATGGGCAAAAATTAGATTTTTTCACCTTTTTAGGGACACCTGTTATAGTGAAATCTTTACGTGTCACCTTAATGCCACCGGGTCCTGTGGTAACCACACACTCCACTAGCTGAGCCAACTGACCTTGGTGTGTAACCGAGTCTATTCTGCAGCGTTTTTCCTTGCCAGTACGCTAATTTTTTACTGCAAGGGTCGACAGGGCCATCACAATCACCATTGGCTTACCATGCAAATAGTGATCGAGATTATGATGTTGGAAATGGTTCAACAAAAGAGTCCTTCTGTTATGGGAAGAAAGATGTTGGTTTACACTGTGAATGGCCATTTTAGTATTAAAAAGCTAAAGAAGCAATGATGTTTTCCAGAAACATTTGTATTATGCGGGTTCTGGATGTCAATTTTTTCATACGATGCTTCGGAAAAACACTGCTCTTCGAGGCAACTGTTGGTGCCGCTCCATATTGTGAATTGTGAGAATTGACCGCACCTCTTCTATTATTTGCCTGCTGATTTTTATTGTAGCAATTGTTCATCTATATAATAGGAGAGTAACGGAAACTGATATAATCAAGTTTACTCTTAACACCAAATTGCAACATTTGAATGAAATTAATTGTTGGTGCTTAACACATACAAACCCCTTATGCAGTTAAGTGTTAAGCTTATTTGGAGGATATCTATGTATTCATCTCAAGGAACAAGACAGTCAAATCATAAAATGCACCTGTAAGTAATGCTAGTGACCCAAAACAATCATGATGTTGTACTTGGGTACTAGAAAATTTTAAAATGTTGACCATTTTGGTCATCATAATATATGCTCTACACTAGTCCATATGAACAAAAAGTTAGACCAGCTTTTAAAGTTAGACATGGTCTAAGTTGAAATTAGTTTTGTCCTGAATTGGCAGTTATTCACATTTTCTTCATGAAGTACTAGTAACTAACAAATTTCAAAGATTAAAATGCTAGTTTCAAAATAAATACAGAACACCCCATGTCAATGCAAAGGAAAATGTCTTTTCTGGTGGGACAAAATTACATTAAGACCAGGTCTAACTCATTTGTGCATACGGACCTAAGGGGTCGAAATAGTCCAGTTGACAGGAATAAAAGGTGTTTTTTTTTAAGTGTGCATGGCCGTAAAACGCTTAAGTTTGTCTTGAAATTGTATTGCACACTCCAAATTTCCTTGAATAAAAGCAAATATCTTAGCACTCGTAATAATCAAGGAAGTCATTTTTTCAGTGTCGTTTTGTACTAATAAGAGCTGGCTTCAAAATTCTCAGTTTACTGATGATTCATGGTGGTTGAACCATGAAAGGGTAAGGCAGAACCGGTGTATAAGGAGATAATGTCGGCTCCCGGAGCCATCGTCCAGCTTCCATAGACGACAATGGAATAAAGCATGAAACTGTTTCGTGAAGAGTCAACTAAGTTGAGTGCCCTATTCTTCACCGTTGTAGGTGGACTACGAGTCCAGAGGATCATGTATCCTGCCACACCGGCAAACAAAATGGTGGTTGAGGTTTTTAACCCTTTCCCTGGACCCGTGCTAGCAAATTCTTGGGCCTCACACACCAGGGACTTAAAGGATAAAGATTGGCAATTACTGACATCCCGTTGGCAAACGTGTGGGCAGAAGAGCTGATATCGGGTTGCAGTTTCATTGAAAAACGGCCTCGAGGCGAGACATCACTCTGGCTAGAAATCTAGGGCAGGCGCCAGTCAGAATTGCTATGTCTCGCTAGCTTTGAGTAATGGTTCAACTTCACTGCGCTAAAACAATGGAACCGCTGAAGTGAATCTGGGCTACAAGTAGCCCAAAGTCTGGAGAAAGTGTTAACCCCCTTGGGCACTACCACCCATGACATGCTGTGGCTCATTGGCTCATTACAGGACACGGCAAAGCCCTTTGAGTAACTGTTATGACGTCTCGTAGACGTCAAAAGGTCAGAAATACCTTTCAAACACAAATAAATGAGCCTTGTGCACAAGTGATCTGAATTTTATATAACAGATTTTAATGATTTGTAATTGGTTTGGTTCAAGAATTTGGTATGTCCAAAGACAATATTACATATATCAAAATTACACAATTACACACAATTGGTTTATACTTATTGTCCACAAGTATGTCCACTAATGTCCACAAGAAGCGTTGCAGTTCAACGATATGTCCTCACAGCGAAGACTCCAAAATGACAGCATGAAAAGTCACACATAAATATCCATGGTATATTCCATAAGAATCTTCTCAGTCCTGAAGATAACTTTTGTCCAGCAGTTCAAGACGACAAGGTTAAATAAGTCCCTCGACGACACTAATATTCCACAGTATATCAGTCCAAGATAATCACCACGATTTCTATCTGTCCACAATTTGGAATCCTATTTTGATTCCCAGCACTTTCGGCTTCAAAGACGACAGTAGAATAATTATAGCACACTGCTCACGTGGAATTGAAAATATAATAAATCCTGGCACTATTGAAGCATAATCTCCATTATTGTAGATTAAAACTAGCTTAAACTATACCTGTTATAGGCTCCTGTTTTAATGTTGCTGGCCGCGAGACTCAAATCTCCCCCATTTTTTTATTTTAATACTGGACTTCACAAATAAATGTCCCACGTCTTAAAAATAGATATTACCAAGCCATCATGCATAAACATAACCTTGCTCTAGCTGACAATTGGATTCACAAAAATTACATCATCTGATAACATCACTTTACATATATTAAACTTTATGGGAAATTACCTAGATTCTGCAATGTTTTGATCTCAATGCAAACAGTTGACTCAGTTTCCAAGTTTACATCTTGGGGAATCCCATTCACTTCCTTGCACACAATCTATCTAATAAATAAACAGGTGCCCTTGGCCAAAAACAAACTAGGGAAAATCCCCTGCCTCTCTTTTTTCTATCATATTAAACAAAGTACGTTTCCAGTGAGAAATCTTTTCTCAAATAAAAATGAGAAAATAATATTTTTAACAAATTTTGAGGGTTAATATAACAGTAACCAATCAAAAATAGTTCTTAGATTCCAATGGATAGGCCGATAGTGACCAGGTTGTTTAAGCAACCCCGTAAAAGCAATCTGGTCATCTTCCACCAAGGCAAAAAAAAAAGTTTGTTTGCTTGTAACCTTACCACCCTGGAACAAATCTTAAATCTGAACTTGAAAAAGTATGCAAATTAGCTATAAAGAATCTGCCGACTCACAGCTGTTTGAAAGTCTCATTTATTATGCAAAATGAGAATAAAACAAAATATCAACGGCGACACCACCTTTGACAACTAATTGGTCGGATTATTTATGACCTAACTAAATCTGTGTAAAATTTGCAGTGAAAATTTGCTTGCGGGCACAAATAATTTTTCATAAAATATACTTTTTTACACGGTCTTTCTAGGGGAAATAGGCATATAGAGGGTGCTATAAAATACAAATTATGACATTTTGTAAGGCATTATGGGCAGGATTCCCGCATGATTTTTCTGATTTTTGCTTGATGTATAGCTTACTTGCATTTATATTTTAATTATCAGTTGTCAAAATTGTGTCGCCATTGCTTAACATTGCTCACACTAAGAGACAATTTGCATGAGGGTCACACAGGTGGACTGAACCCCTAATTGTCCCCGCCGAACGAAGTTCGGGAGGGGGACTATAAAATGGGCTCCGTCAGTATGTATGTCCGTATTGTCTGTATGTACGTATGTCTGTTGTCGTATGCTGATGTCCGTATGGTCCGTGATAAAAATGTTAACTGGAAACCTTTGGGAAATTATCTTTTTTCTGGATGCTGCTTAGAGTAGCAAAACTGGTATATTTTAGGAGGGGATAACCCCCTATCATTATGGAATTGCATTCCCCCAGGGTCCTCCCAGGGTCTGACGGGGTAGGGAAAAAAAAGGTCAAGGAAAAAGGCAATATTGCCTAGAAAATGTCAAACAGTGTGTACAATTTATCATGGAGTTCTGGTAAGGGCTACGATGATTGTAAACTTGGTGGATAAGAAGCAGGTGATGAGTTCTCAACCTCTGAGTAGATTGGGGGTAAAATTTCTAATTAAGTACTAATTTGAATAATTTAGGAAATTTTTCCGCAATGGGCTGGGTACAAGTTTTTGAGAGGTTCGGTAACGTGTATAATGATGTTAAGCTGGGGGAAGGAAGCTGGCTGAGAAGTTCTCGACCTGATTAGATTTTGGCGTTGATGGGTGAATTTTTTAGTTTCTAGTTGTTACATGTGGGGTCATTCGTTGGGGTGCCAGCCTGTTTTTACATTCTCTGGAAATGTGAAAATACGTAAAATTCAAATGTTCGCGATTTCCAGGACCAAGTAGGGTCCCAAAATTTAAATTGTGATACATATTTTTCAAAAATAGTGTGCCAACATGAGTAAATATCATATTTTTTAATAAATTTAGTGCATTTCAGGGATTTTTGCATGCTGGAATTTTAAGATTCTTGAGTCATTTCTTGAGTAACATTATTTTTGGCGAGCTATTGATGGCCAAACTTAAGGGTGGACTGGTGCAGTTTAGTTGTCATTTAGTGATCGCGATATTCGGCGGGCACATATTTTACGCATCGCAGTAAATACGAGTTCGCCTTGTTTTCACTCAAAATAACCAATAAAAGATGCAAACAACATCAAAACAGCAACAAAATTGATTTACAACAAGTAGATTAAAAGATCTTTGCTATGTGAGTGAGGTGCACAGGAGGATCACTTGAAATGGGAGCCACTATTTCGACACATCGACACACTGCAACACCAGTAACACTACACAATGACTGGTGACCACTCCTGTATACAAGTCCCTGTCATAGGACACCCCGAGTCACAACTGTCTTTTTACTGGTGCGGTTTTTCTTAACCTTTTTAATTTAATAACTGACCATGGGACCCATGATATTAAATTTTCCCCAGTTTCAAACAGAAGGGATTATCTAAGTTGAATTACACATTAGTTGGGGGGGGGGGGCGGGGAAAGGCCACCCCTGACCGCCACTGGAGTGAGTAGGCCACATGGTCACTTAGAATGGGGTTGTAAAAAATTATGTAACCAGGAAAATTACCCTCACCATCATAAGTCTCACCAAATCTATTTGACCATATTTTAAGTCCTGAAAGAAGTTAATATTTACTTAAAGAGACACTGGCACATTTGAAAAATAGTGCACCCTCAAGATTTTTCAAAATTGATATTTTTACATGGTTGTAAAAGCTTTTGTATACATTAGCCCTAACCTGAAATGATTAAGACCAAATAAGCGTCCTTATGGGTAAACGGAACAACTTTATAATTAATGTTGCCGATGTCATAAACTACAGTGTCCCTGTGACTGAGTGTCCTACCACCCATCTGTCTATTATGTTCTCCATTGAGTGCTGTATATGCATCATTTGTTTCAGCACTGTACCCAAATGGCCTTGTCTACAAGGTCACAGTTTATTCCGTACATGTTGCTATAGTAGCTAGGGCACTCTCTCATGGGGGACACTCAGTTTCTTTACACCGGCAACATTAATTCAGCAGACGATGGATATGGCATTTACACCACTGGCGAGTGCCAAATTGTGTAAAACGTTTTTCTATGGAGTGTGAACTGCGCACTATGATGAGGTTGCGATTTATTCCGTATTGAAATACGTGTTTACACAATTTGGCACTCGACGACCCTCTTAACACAAGAAAACACGCGCCGTATGCATGTTTCCCACGGCTTGCACCCTATTTGACTGGTCTGTGACCTTGTGGTTTTAATATCAATGAGTACGAGTCTATGATATGCATGTAACATTCACATTTGTTGATTAAAGTTATGGAAAAGTTAGCCTACAAATTACCTGGATGTCTTTAACCTCTTATTAACGTCCCGAGTATGTTATGTTTTATGTTTAAAATGTATCTCTATTCTTCCAATGGCCTAGACTATCGTTTGAGAGCAAATTGAAGAAATTTCATATTTTGTGAAAAATGTGCCAGTGCCGCTTTAAAGCAATAACAGCACATTTTTTAAGAGTGCCTGCAATTTTCAAAATTTGAGATTTTTCCACAGTTGTGTAGTAAACTAAACCTGCGAGTGGTTATGATAAATAAAAATTCCTTTAAAAAGGAATTGCACGGTCAATCGTTAAAATGAATCATGTTGTGTGGCAGGTTATACGCATGTCAATGAACATGTCATATTAAAAACCTTTACACATACTAGATTTAAATAAAATAAAAAATCTATTGCATTAAAGGCACAAAATTGCTACCAAAACATCAAAATGTTGCAGAATTTTGCACCATTGAGAGCGACAAATTCACAATGGGGAGAAAAATCACTTAATTTCTCCGATCCAAATCACAAAATTACACTTTAAACTTGAAAAGCCCTTTAGCAACAAAAAAAACAACTCTATCACTGCTGATAGGATTTTTTTTATATTAATTTTAATACACTCTGTACACTGTAAAAAAACATCTTTTTTAAAAATGTGTGATTTTATTTTTTAATTTTGACTTTGGTCATTTTTTCTGAAACCAAGATTGATTGATTATACTCATGATGAAGTCGGGGGGATGAGGTTGCGGAACACAAAGTGCTCCTCCTTTAAATTTGAATTTTGGTCTCCAGTTCTTCGCATATTGCTATAATATTACCGTTACACAGTGAACACCACCATTTTTTCGATCGTCGCCAAGTTTACAACACGGTTGCCACCGTTGACATGGGTGACTCCCGAATTACAATCACTAGCGGTTGCCGCGCTTCTCGCAACCGCTAGCTGATTTGAATGGGAGCTGTCATAAACGGTTTGAGCACGTCTTTCCATTATAACGCAATATTTCAGAGACTACATATTTTCATTTTCCTCCCCAAGCCTTCTCCATATTTGTCTTTATATGCCTCACCTTGTTTAAATCAAGAGCTGTCAAGATTTAGGCCCCTTTCTCAACATGAGCTATGAAGCCATGTGTACATTACTGCAAAATGAACCGCTAGCTGATTTGAGTGGAAACGGTCAATAAACGGGTTGATCACTGTTCACATCATGCAAACTTTCAAAGCGACATTACAATAGTTCTGCCAAGCCATCTCCTATTAGGCTATTTGCTTTTTCGCTGTAACAAATTCACACTTCACTATGCTCAATCTGCCCTTAAACTTGTTAAGTCATGAGCATCACGATTTCTCCCAACATTAGTCTATATGAGCCATGAGGAAAGTTACGCAAACATGGCCAAGCGAAGAACTCCCCCACTCCCAAAGACCCAATCAGTTGCGTAGCTGGGGTCGGAGAAAAGTGGCCACTAGTGACTCAATCATGGGGACATGCGGGTGGTGCAGAGTACCCCCTTGGCAGAAATTGCGGCAAAATTTGGAAACTTTGATGCAAAAGCACAGCGTGTTGGACGCTATAAACCCTCCAATCGGGGCGATTTTTACATTGGTCGGGCTGACTTTTCCCTGACCGCGTTTTACCCCCCCCTCAGCTCACCCCTCCGAACCATCATGCTGCTACGATGTAACTGGCTACCGTGTACCCTGGCTGCAATGATTAAACAATAAATTGTAATGATATAAGAATTATAGGTCCTAATGTAAATATGGCCTACTCTTTGATCGTAGGCAGTAGGGCCATACGCAGGACTTACTTTTTTGGGAGGGGGGGCGGGACCTCGACACAGTGACCTTTTTGTCAGAAGTGATCAACCCCCGTTCCTTTTTGAACATCTCCTCATCACCCTAACATGGCTTTCTTTCAAAATTTCTCTCATTTTGACCTCTTCACATCCTCAAATCCAAGCAATAAGTGGACCTTTTCGGCCCTTTTGGTGGAATCCCCCCCCCCCCTGCGACTCTCTTAAAAGTTTTTAATACTGGATTTCTCAATCCTTCATTTGGACTTTTCCCCTCACCTCAATCTTTTCGTTTAAGAGAGTATATGGGCCTGGTTTCGCATTCAGTTGCCAAAATCAAGAACATGGACTAATGCCTAAAATTTACAAACTTTGATGTGATATTACTTTTTACCACTGCTGTTGTTTTTAAGCTATTGTATTTTATCTAAGATATTTTTAGTAATATTGTCAAAATGAACCACCCTTTTGCCCAATGACCCATAGCTGATATAGCCGGGCTGATATGGCAGAGGATAGGCGGTACCGATACGGTCATGTTAAACAAATACAACATAAGATTTCTTATTTCTGCTAGTGTTTTCCGTGGTCTTATTTTTTTCATATTTTGAGTAAACTGACCAAATGAAGCTCGGGCCTCAATACACGATACATGATTCGCTAATGACAGGTAAGATTAAGTACACTCTCTCATGTTTTAATCATCTTTAATGGTCATTTCAACATGTTCACGACTTTGGTCCTCACGATCATTTAATACACTTAGCTTTCCCCTATTACTGTTTGTTGGCAATCACTTGACTTCAGTTGTGTTTGGTATTTTTTTATCAAGGATTTTTTTTTTAATTTTGAATGATTAAATCTGTACAAAATGTTGCAATTTAAAGGCCGACCCAGAGCTTTCCTGAAGGAGGGCGCCCTCAATTTCCAAAAAAATTGTGTTTTTTGCATGTCACAATGCTTGTCCATATTAATCACTGTGTGAAATTTGCTAACTTAAATCGAATTCCTCCTTCATATAGAAAATCACAACTTTGTTATAAAATCCGGATCCGGAATTTTTTTTTATACACAGTATCCTATGGGACATATTAGTACACATAAATGTTTACTGCATCAAAACGAAAACTCCGATTCATCCGATTTCGGAATTGTGCATTTTAGTTACTATCTTTAGTTCTAGTGACTATTTTTCATTATTCAACAACAAAATAATATTCAAAATCCTCTGAGTCAGACGTTAATCGTGAAGTGTTTTTGGCCTATGGTTTTGCCGTAGTAATTAGTGGTAACCAGTACCACAGATGTTGTCTTATACTGGTAACCTTGCCGATCATAGCGCTTTGCGTCTTAGTTAGAACCCGATGGTTATATACGTGCCAAAGATTTCAGAGGGCACCAGCGAATATCAGTGAAGGTCAAACCTACCAGAGCACGATGCCTTAGCCTAATTTGTTATCCGGGCCCTCTATAACTAGTCAAAGAGGTTCCTTAATATGCCGTACGTCGAAGGTGAAAAAACCTATACGGATTTGTTACAGTGTTATTCGCATGCAACACTAATGTATTTAGAATGTTCTGATTTGTAAACAACACGTCGTTAAACTCTTCGGAAATCTTGAAGAACATACTACAATGCACATTCGCGACTTTTCTTAACCTATAATACGATCTTAAATACAATCTTTTTCGTCCTAAAAACTAATCCACATTCCTAAATCTAACTTCTAAAAGGCACAACCCATGTATTTTCGTTTGTCCATGCAATCCTATGTGGTTTATAACTTCCTGGTTAAAATCCATAGCAAAGCACGGTCTCCGACCGTGCGAAAAGTGTATTTGTCATAAAAAGAAGCAATTTTGTAATTGGAATCCGGATTCTCAATTGTAATTAATGAAAGAACTGGAAACGCCTAATTTATGTCCGGCCAAGTTGAAATAGTTTCACCTCACGAAAATGATCTCGAACTTAACTTTTCTGAACCGATGGAACAACTAATGGATGAGCGTAGACACCTACACGGTGCAATTTCCCGGCTGTTTGATATTGGAAGGACCTTTCGAGCAGCTGTTGAATTTTTACCGGAAATCTCCGATATTAATTATTCTAATTACAAAATTGCTTCTTTTGTGACACAGAGAGAGTTTGGAGCTATACCATTCACGGGTATTGTTTACTAATGCAACTGTGCAAAAATCTCAAAATATCCAAAAAATTGGGGGCGCTCTTCAAAAAGGTGCTTTAATTGCTTTAAATCTGCTGTAAATATGATATCCAAACTTTATCACTATTTTCAACTCTAAATTTTTCACATGCCTCTGGCTGCCAAACGGTGGTAAGACCTTGAATGTTGTCATTAAAAGGACAATCTTCAGCATTTGAAGGATATACAAATTTTGTAAAATGAAACACGAATCTGTTCATATGGACCATTTTAAATTTGAAATGATCTTTTCACAATTGCCAAACAAAACAATGTATTTGTAAAGTGATATCAATGTAGAAACTTTTTAAGGAATTAGTAAAACCCTGTTATAACTAATGTGCCAGACATCAAAACAGACTCCCCAAAATGACAATAAAGTGGTTGCTCATCACACCTTGTTGCTTATCATGAAAACATTTATTTTTTTTTTGTTGATGTGAGGAATAGTTCATTGGTAGAACACCAGCGCTGTCACCTTCGAAGCCTAGTTTTATCCGTTTTAAGATAAGCACTTCTGATAAATCTCCCTCTGTGAAGGTGAATTAGTAGAGAAAATTCACCTTATATCTCTATATTAGTGTGTTCTGAGGTCTCTGGCCTTTGGACCAGAATTTGGTGGGATAAACCTGGTTTTGTGAGTGCTCAGCCATTTCACTTCCCTCAGAGCATATTGCTGGAGTTGCTTGTAGCTCCATCTGTCTGAATGCCTTTGAACATCTGCTGAGCCAGATGATATAGCTCGCTCTGAGTGCCATTCTGGCTGCTGTATCGGTTGTAGCCTTTCTCTTTCCTTTAGGAATGCCCAAGGATGCCAGGCATTTGTTCACTGATGTATTGCAGAAACCTCTGCTTCCTACTTCTATTGGAAAGTAGTATGTAGACCATCCTCTGCTTTCACAGTCAGCCACTAGATCTTGGTATTTGCACTTCTTTCTAGCATATGCATTGGATAGGTTTTCCTCCATAGGGACTGTCAGCTCTATGATGCTCACTGTCTTTGTTTTGGTAGAAAAAAAAAGATGGTGATATCTAGTCTCTTAGCTGTCTCAGTGATTTCCGGAGGTAACACTCATCATCAATCAGGAATATCCAGTCATTGGCCTTCTTCAGAATGTTGGGTGGTTCTGTCTTAGGCATTGGTAACACTGGATTTCGATAGGTTGTATCATCAGCTGAGCGAAAGGCTATTGTAGAGATGGAGTTCATATTCTCAGGTGCGATGTTTTTTTTTTTCTGATTTGCCTCTACGACGTACGGTGCCAGACCTGTAGAGATTGCTTTCAGTGTTTGGTCACGGCGACAGTTGTATCTTCCACTTTGTAAAGAGTAGCTACAACCATTGAGGATGTGGAACAGTGTACAGTGACGATGATGACATAATTGGCAGAGTCCAAGATTGGTCTTGCCCCACAGCTTCAGATTGGCAGGGGATGGAAGTTTATCATGAATTGCGTTGTGGAAGACAGCAGCTCTGGCGTCCAGACATACAAAAGTTTCTTTCAAGAGGTGTCGACCTGCATGACGGACTCCCAGTTCAACCACTGCCCTTGTTTCGCACATCCGTAAAGGTAGACCAACATGTCTTCCTCATCTATATCTTTTATTAGTTCGGTGAGGCATTTCCTTTGTTCTTGATGACTCGTGTCTTTGATCAGCTTTTGTTTTTTTTTTGTACCCAAGACCGGTGTGGAAGTAATTATAGTCCGGCGTACTCACAGTCCGGCTACAACGATAAGGGATAGGGCACTCAATTTTGTTAACTCTTCACGTAACATTAGTTTCACGCTTTATTCCGTTATCGTCTATGGAGCCCGGACTATGGCTCCCGCCGGACTACAGTTGCTTTCACACCGGCTCTATCCGTCTGACCTCTAGACATTTCATTTAGAATTAGTTGCCGTTCTTTCTGTTTCTGTTCCATCTTTAGAGTACTTGTTTAGATGGTACTTAGTTACTTGAATACATTTGACTGATGTGGTTAGCCTCTTCAGTTGCAGGCCATAGTGTTTCCTGCTCCTTTACAGAGAGCTGGTGGTGGTGCATTTGCTTATACCTGCCCATTGCTTCAGGTATTTGCTGCAAGTAGCTTCCAGACTTTCGACGTAGGAAATTGGGAAGTTATAGATGGCGAACTCCCACGTCAGTTTGGGTACAATAGCATTATTGTATATTCATAGCTTCTTATGCATAGCCCACTCAGTTGACTTGAATTGGTTGTTTGAAGCATTTCTGTCAGCTTTGTGCATACCATGTCTCTGATGTTATTGTCCTTCAAGTCGTTATAGATCAGCTTCCCGAGGAACCCCATGGGTTGACTTTGAATATAAGCAATCTGCTGTCCGTCTATTTCTAGGGCAGGATCTTTCTTTTCTTTCTTTCTGTTAAGTCGGTATCACAGACGAGCTGCATCCCACCAACCTTGGGTCAAATCAGTGTGCCGGAGTGTTCTGAGTTTAGTTGATTAAATTTTCGCTTTGGAGATTCTCTGTTGCTGCTGTGTTAAGTCGACTTGATTCTCTTATTTCTTTGAAGTCCTTGAAGGTTCCTGCTGCTACTGTTGACAGAAGTTCAAATTTTTCTCACAATGCAAAAGGCAGTACCTACCCCCAATACGTGTACACTTCCTGTCTTCTGTCAGCATATTTTGGATTTCAAAAAGTTAGACCAATTTTAAATACAGACATAAGGCTGATAATCATAAAAAATCTAGCCCCAAGGGGTAAAATTGGACAAATTCAACCAGATTCAAGATGCCGCCCAAACTATTTCATAAAACTAACAACTTAATTTAGGAGTACAATCCCACAATAATGCAGTGCTATTAAAACATACTGTCTCTTGAAGGTGATTATAAGTGAGTATATTATTATCAACTTTTCGCCTGAAGTTGTAGCCAAAGGTAAATCGTTGAGCAAATTTAAAATGGCCGCTATAAAATACCATAGGACCGAGTGTATATGTCTAACCAGGATTGTAAAAAGTCACTTCAATACCTGTTTTAGTATATAGGTTTTTGATACCACTTAATTTGGGTATGCCAGTAAAGGGATTAGCCAGCGATAATGCGACGAGGAATCGAAAAACGTGGAATGCATTTTTTTACTTATAAATCAGGGGATAAGTGTTGTACACTTCCATATAACTGCTTTCATGTTGAAACAAACCACCAATAGTGATGAAACAAATGAAGTATTGCGGAAATGGTCATACGTCTACCGCAAATAGGACATACAACAAACGGATCTCAAAAATCTGCAATAAAACAGGATTCGGTTTACACCAGTACAAAAATAACAAAAAGATCAATAATGTTTGTTTTAAAAAAAATCAGGAAATTAATTGTATCATATGCACAATTCACAATGAAAATCTGAATACAGCGGGAAAGGCTTTTTTGATATCAAGTCGGAATTTTGATACGCGCGTATAGATAAAAGTTACTGCCTTGTCTTCAAGCAACCCCATATTCCATGCCAGTAACAAAAATATAAAAAACATGAATTTTGAATGGTTTTTTCGATGTTTCGGATTAGCAAAATCGCTGCTAATCCCTTTACCTTTCTGGATTTGGCGTGCAAAGGATACAAAATTTACAAATGGTACCAAAATACAACATTTCTCAATGCAAAGAAAAGGTGAGGTATTAGTTTGCAACTAGTCGTCTGTACGAAAAAAGTACTGTTTCAGCAAGTAGTCAAAAGACTGACAAGGTTCTGTACTACATGATTTCAGCCTATTTCCAGTTCTCGGACTTGGATAGAACAGAGAAAGAGAAGTATAAGTCATTGATTTATGTATGCAAAGTAAATTATAGACTAGAATACCTGGATCTGGCTGCCTATATGAGTTCTCTTTCTTTCAAAAGGGACTTACGATGCATTTAAAAAGCCCACAATAGCATATCTCTCAATATCGTTTAATTAAGTGAAGGAAAAATATGTGGCCATTATCCTTTCGAATGTGTTGTTTGTTGGTGAAGGTTGGTGTTGTTGGTTGTTCTATGTTGTGAACAGGGTTAAAAATTTTGAATGTAAATATCCGCATACTTCGATTGATGTTTAAACCAAAAAACTGAGTCATAAACGTTGCAACGTGGGCTACCTCATTGTTAATGATGGGGCAATGGTTCACATAACAAGGTCAAAAGGTATCTAGAGGTCATTAGATCAGGACGGCTCCCTGGGATGGCACCCCAAATTACAGAATGTATTGTTGCAAAATTGGTTAATAAAGTGTCAAAAAGATATGTTGGATATTGCAATGAAATAAAAAAAAAAAAAATTATTGTTTATGATATTACTGTATGCGATACGTATTCACTTAAAATGTGAAAAATGCCAATTTGACAAGTTAGTTGATCTGGAAAAAAAGTAAGTATCAGATAAAAAAATATTAATTTCACCCTCCTAACCGTAGATTCTAAGGTTATATATTCACAATAAGAAGACGACAAACGAAAGACGAAGAGAAGAAAAAAAGAGTACACAACAACGACGACGATATCAGTCCGCATTTATGTTTTGAAACACCTACCGGAAAATAAACATATTCTAGCAGTACGATGTTTTGCTGTAGTGAAAGCAAACTGATTAATCTCAAAGTTAAAAGTAATTTATACGATCGAAATTGGAATATAATGAAAAACATAGCTAAAGCACATAAATTCCAAGTCATGAAAATGCCAGAGTTAAATTTTCATTAAGTTGCATTTTTTTTTTTTGAAAGCTGTTGGGTTACTAGACAGTGGTTATTTGTTTTCTAGTACAATTCACATCGCTGATATGGCCTTGTGATATCGATTCTATTCAGCTGTAGCTTATAAAAGTGAACTTTTTACTATCCTGGTGATAGGTAATAGACAATTAAACCAGCTTATACTTATCATGCGTACAGAAGAAGTTATTGTGAAACATTAGGTTGCGCCACGACCTAGCAATTGGAATAGATTGATGTCCATAAACGTAAAAAGCATATTGCAGTTTCAAAAGTTGTCTTTTGTATTCCACATCCTAGTTCAAATTTAGTATAGAATTTTACCTCATAAGCTTCGTTAGCAAGCATTTGCGACACTCAAAAATATTCCTTGATTTTAATCCTATGAGCCCACATAATTGCACATTTTTATCTTAAAATCGGAGAGCAAAAAGCAAAATTTAAAATTTGTAAAAAAAAAAAAAAAAAAAACAATTTTATTGTTTTTTTTAACGTTTTGCCTATGCTTTTAAGTTGTAGGTAGTACAACTATACCTTGCTGAATTTCTTTATGGTCTCGAACACTCAGGTGCATACTTTTCCAAACACGATTGGATCAATTTAAAAATTTGATCCCTGTACAATCTTGTCTTGGACCCCTCTCCTTAGGGGGTCATATTTCCGCAAGGGGAATGGAGGAGTTGAGGGGGAACCCGAAAAAATGTTTGTAAGAGAGAGGGGGGAACGTGAAATTTTGTCATCAACGCGAGAGGGGGAACTGAACTTGTAAAGGGAAATCAGCATGATCAAGGGGGGGGGGAACGTGAAATTTTTGAACGGAGCGAGGGGGGGAACGCGAAAATTTGTGCCGAAAAAAAAAGTTGAAATCCTCCATTCCCCCCACCCCCCCCCCCGGCAATAAATAATGACCGCTCCCTTAAGGCACCCATTTGCGGGCAACTTAGAATCACGTTTCAGGGGGTCCTGTCAGGATGTCAACATATTAATCACTCAAACTTTTGTACTCGAGTGTGTTAACAAATATCTGCAGCCCTGGGCTAACACACTATCCATGCGATGCACATATACGAGGGAATATTAACGAGGAAATAAAGCAGTAGTAATTTGAAAGCAATGTCATGAATAACATTTTAAAAGGAACTATGATAACAATAATAAATCATATTGATTCTGGGGAACTAGAGCAGGGACACATTGATGGCCATCTCTCCCATGAAAAATAGCGGGGTTTTGAATAAAATTGTCATACAAACTAAAATATCTTAACGTACATCTAGTTCCGCAGAGCAAAAGTATTCAAATTATGCTCTTTGCATCAAATTATATAAAATCGCGTAATATAGCACCTCAAATCCGGAAATTGCTACTGATGAAATTCGCCTTTTCCTTCCAGTAAAATATTGTAAAAAGTCACTGTTTTGGGCATAAAACCTTGTCATAAAAAATTAAATATCTTACGTAGAACTTAGATCGCGCAGAGAAAAGTATTTAAAGATTGCTATCTCATAAAATCTCGAGATTAGTACTCAAAATCCGGAATTTGCAAGTATAAAAAATATGTTAAAATTCGTTCTTGCTTAAAATAAACGAATTAACCGTGAGAGCCGGGACATATTAAACACATCAAGTACAAAAGGTTGGAGTGTTTAAATACTAGTGAAATCAAAAAAAATTGTGCAAGGATTACAGGTGTCTGACCTTAAAAATGCCATTACTATATCATAGATTGTTGTTGTTTTATAAAAAACACTCTAATATATTCCAAATTTGAAAAATGAAAGAATTGATGAAATAATAAGCCGATCAGGACTTATCAAGGTCAAGTTCATTGCAACCATTGCACAATTTTTTGGATTCCCGTAGTAGTCGACAGCCTGACGGGCACCCCTGAAACGTGATTCTTAATCATTTTGTAGCAAGCTTGTCACTTAAATACTGGTTACACAACGTGGGGATAATTTTCAAAATTGCACAAATATAAAGGCTGGGCACCTTGGAATCAAACAAATAAAACAATCATTTCTTAAACCGACAAATTATCAAAAACACAGAACAGAAATAATCAAATACACCATGAGTCATTTCATCATGACTGCAGGGTAGTTCGGAATGCAAACTGTAATTGGTCTGCGTACAAAGTATCTCAGCAGGTTTCTAACATCTTCACCATTATGGCTTTTTCAAACGTTCTTCCGGATCCAAATCGTCAGTACGTCTCCAATAACGTACTCTGTTTTCCAGAAGGCTACCCCGGTATGAACTTGAACGGTATATGATATCTGTACCGATCAGTATGATCAGTCATTCCTGAGGCCAAAGTGACACAATTGATTAACCGTAGAAATTGTTTGTACGATGGATTTGCAACAAACACACAAGGCCCACGGTCCTGCTCTGTGTTTGATTCCCCACAAAGGTCTGTAGTGCAAATCAGTGATGTTTTTCGCAATGTTAAAGTATAGGGCACTCAATTCAACGGGCAATCTATGACTAACCGTGGTTTCGCTTTATCAAACGATACAGTTCACGTGCAAAGACTTTTTACAGAAAGATGTCCCCTATTATTTGGTCAAACTTTAAAATGATGTGGGGCTCCTGAATTGGTCAAGACCCGTTATGTAAAACACGATTTTTGGCACTTTCATCCTGGTTTTCCAAACCCCAAAAATATCCATTATAATTATAAAACCATCTGAGGGTATGAAAGTAGACTTTAGCAACATTTGCAATATTTGAAAAGGAACACGTATTTCGAGACTCCAAAAAACGAAGTGTTTTCAACAGTTTTCTACCAACTGCAGAGGTCAGCGCTGCACCATTGTTTTCAGTGAAAAAGAAAAATGAAGCATCCAGCGTGACGATGATGAAACTTCCAATCTCCGAGCTTTATATACCAGTAATGGTTGCATAACATCCGCTAAAAAGGCGGTAAAAACCAATTTGACGGATGTCACACTTTGAGTTGGTAGTTTGATGTGTCTCGAGACAGGTCTAAAAAATGTACCATGTAGATGATGTACGCCTATTGTACTTGTTTCTTGCAGGTTAAATGGGTTATCTTGTTTCCTCTTTGCATTTACTTTATATTGTATGTGCTCTCTTTATTTTCATTGTATTTTTGTTTTCATTTTGATTACTTTAGGCTAAGTTATTTTAGTATATTTTAGTTTTTCTTTTTTCCTTTGCAGGACTTATAATTTTGTATTTTGCCCTCTATTTGATTTTGATTTTTTGTGTTCATTTAGATTTACTTTCTTTAGCCTACTTCATTTTATTATTATATTATTACTATTAAAACTAAATACCATGACATACATTTAAACAAGGTGGCTCCCTCTACACTGTAACCCCAAACTTCCTCTTTTCCTTAATTACGTAAATTGCACGACCTCATTTCATTAGTCCAACTCTGGATGTCGTCCTGATCTGCCGTGCCATTAACCAAAAGGTCATTCACCCGGATGTCCCTGGCCGCTGGCTACTTCTACTGTCCGGAAGAACCGATATTTCTGATCACGTGAACTTCGTTTTACCAATCAATAAACACGAATCTAACCAATGAAGTATATAATTTGCACTATGAGCCGTATAGTTTGACCACAAACCTGGTTGACCCTTGTTACTTTGTACTGGTGGTACCACAATCAGCTGTTTTTAATTACATAATGTGACCATCACGGCATGTTAATGTGTACAGGGTGTCTCAGAAAGAATTACACCCTAACTATAGGCGACCATAACTTCAAAAGGAGCATCGCATTTGAGAATTTAAAAGAATCTTAAAATCAAAATACGGTTTTAACCTTTTAATGAAACCTCACTCGATTCGGTTCAAGTAGTTTTTGAAGAAATAAGCGATTATGTAACTCATGTCAAAGGACACTTCCTTCCAAGTTTGGCTCACACTAAGCAGATGGATGTTAACTAACCGATGATTACTGTGTGTTATCTGTTCAAGCTGTCTTCTAGTTTCAATTCCTCAAAGAACAGGCCGATTGTTTAATATTTTGTGGTGCTTTCATGCCATTAATTGTTCGTTTTATTACAGTAATAAACAATTACCGTGGACCATTATAAACAAAATCCAACAAGAAAAACAACACATGGTTAAATAACAAGAATGATCATCTTTATTAGAAAACAACACCAATAAATCTGTAGAAAATGTGAAACTTATGTTAGTTTAACAGGGGTTGGCAACTGCTAGAATGAATGAATTAAAGTTGAATCAAGTACTTTAACAGGTGGATAAACTGAACAGAAGATTATTCACAAATAATTTTTAATTAATTAGACATCCTCTATTTCCAATAAGATGGTGGATTTCCATATTAATAATAAAGGCATGATTTGATTGCAAATTCAAAATTCCCGCTTTTTAATCTATACTACTCGTGTTATATAAATAACTGGCAGAGACAAAGATGGTTGGTCCCACCAAAAAAATTTGTCGCCCATAGGAAGGCGTTTGGTGGTTTTCAGATATGCCGAAACTGTTTCATAACATTCTACTCTGAGTCAGGAGGCAGGAATTTAGATATAGGCCATGGTGCCAAAAAGAGAAAAAGAGCTCGGATAAGGACCAAGTTGGCGCACCCTCCCTGGAAGTTACATAATTCTTCCGAATAACTTTGTAAAATTACAGAAATCAGTTCTACTGTGTTCTCCGTTCTTATGTGCAACATTCTCGAGAAAATGAATTTATTGTCATCTCAATTTACTGCCCTGAATCTCAGTGACTACGGGGTACCTACGCATGATTCATTGACTCCACTGAGCAAATAACAGGGGGCTTTGATAAGTAATCCGCTCGGTTTAGGAGACCAAACCACTTCACGATTCTTTTCATCTGGAACTGCAAGTCATTGTTAATTACCCCATTCAACTGCAACTTCGCAGGTGCTATAAATAATAAAAAAAAAACCATCCTACCCTCGATTTCCGATAAGCTATTTTCATGACGTCCGACCATAAATACCCCGTCCTCTTTCACTCACCGATAAATAAAGTAGAGAGTCTACTGTGTGTTTCATTTTCTTTGATTGACCCCCTATATTAACCAGCCGTGTGCGTAGCAGGGCTGGTTATTGTATTTGGTCGTTCTTTGTTTTCTTCTTCTTCTTCTGGCAACACGGGTCCGTCGCTGAAAGCTAAAAAATGCTTCTAGTGCTAACGCTTGGGGGTCAATTTTTAACTAAAAGCCAAATTCAATCCAGAGGAACACTGACCCAGCCCTCAAATAGGGTGTACCCAGATTTGGGTTCCATTGAAATTTGAAAGAGAAAATATTAATTGTTTTTGTCAAAATCTAGAAACTTCCTTCTTCTTTCTTCCCGCCCAATTCAAGAGCTTATAAACATAACCAAATTGTTCTAAGGACCCTGAATAATGCTTCATATTGGGTGTACACAATTTGTTTTCAAGGTCACCTGGGGCAGAGAATAGGGTGCATTTTGGTGCAAAATCGGGTAAGGGGGTTCGGTTTTCGCTCGCCTTCGTCGGTCGCCTATCGCTCGCCCTGTCTTACGCCATTATGAATGCACCTAACCTTGGGGTCTGCAAGAGCCAGAAGTTCTTAAGCTGGTAAGGGCCTAACATTCATTTCGAAGAAAATCTACTTACAAGAAGATTAACATCGAATATAGGAGATAATTAGAATTGGGTTCTAAAAACGTAAATGTATGTAGAGTCACAACTCCGCTTCACCTTAATATAGTCTCGGTTACTTTAGTGTAGAGGTGTATATATTTTAATTGAAGCGCTCCCTTTCAATTCCTTCCGGTCAATCAACCCTTGGGTTGTTTGAAACCGCATTTCAAGTATTTATTGTCTGGCGAGTCCGGCAAATTCACACGTCAAAAACAAAATAAAATCTTTTACCTCGATTGATGATGCAAAAAAATCGATCTTTCAGTGCGGTTACATTTCCCTGGGGAGGGTTCATATAGATGGCTTATGTCTGGCTGTTCTATGTTTTTCTTCTCCTTAGTCAAGAAAATGCCGAAATAACCCAAAAAGAATTATTAAAGTTGATTTTTGTAGCGTAGCAATGTTTATAATAGATTACCACGCTTTAATTCATTGTAAATAAAAATGAAGAAAGTGAAAAAGACAAAAGTCAAACATTTTTCAAAATGCTCCGATATGAGCTGAAATTTTGCTGAAATACCTCATGGACATCCTAAACATGTCTGAAATATTTTCGAGATCAAAGCTCATTAGCGTCAAAGGTCATTTTTTCAAAAGCCTCCGATTGAGCTGATATTTACCTGAAGGATCCTTATGACAATCCTAACCTGTTGAAATATTTTCGGATCAAAGGTCATTGGAGGTAGAAGGTCAAATTTTTCAAAATGCTCTGATTGAGCTAAATTTTAACTGAAATGATCTTTAATGACATTCCAAACATATTTGAAATATTTGGAGATCGGAACATGGTCGATTAAGAAGGTCAAAGATCCAAATTTTCAAATGCTTCCAATTGAGCTATAATAAACTGAAAGATCCTTATCACCATCCTAAACATGTTGAAATATCTTTCGAGATCAAAGGTCATTAGAGAGTGTCAAAGGTCATTTTTTTTTTAGTTTTTCCAAAAAGCCTCCGATTGAGCTGAAATTTAAAATCGAAAGGATCCTTATAACATCCTAAACATGATTGTAAATATTTTCGAGATTCAAAGGTCATTCAGGATGTCGAGGTCAAATTTTTCCAAATGCTCTGATATGAGCTGAAATTTACTGAAATGATCTTTATGTCATTCTAACAGATGTTTGAAATATTATGGAGATCAAAGTCATTAGAGGTCAGCTATCAATTTTCAAAATGCTCCAAGTGAGCTCTATAAAATAGAAATGATCCTTATCACATAATCCTAAACATGTTGAATATTTTCGAGATCAAAGGTCATTAAGAGGTCAAAGGTCATTTTTTTCAAAATGATCCGATGAGCTGATATTAACTTAAATGATCCTTATGACATCCTAATCATGTTGAAAACTATTTTTGAGAACAACGTCATTAGAGGGTCAAAGGTCAAATTTTTCAAAATTTCAAAAATCTACTATGGACAGAAATTTAATTGATCCTTTGACAATCCAAATATGTTTAAAATATTTTTCCGAGATCGAAGGTCGTTTAAGGTCAAAATCACTACCACCCCACTACGCTCGACTGTGAGGGTCGTCGAGTGCCAACTGTGTAAACACCGTATTTCAATACGGAATAAATCGCACACTTAATCATAGTGGAGCATTCACACTCCATAGAAAACTTTTACCACATTTGCGCAACTCGCCAGTGGTGCTGTGCTCAGATCTGTCTCCAGACCTCTAGATATAGTTGGGTTTCGAAGCTAGGCTAGTTTCGAAGCTGGGCTAGGTTTCGTAAGCTGGGGGTTAGTTTTATGCTTGGGTTGAAAGGTATCCGCGGCTGGTTTCGTGGTCTTTGACCACAGCTATTTCTAGTTCATCCTTTAATCGAAAGGGAAAATAAGGTGAACAAGCTATAAGAAAACATTGTTTGGCAAAATGAACCTAACATCTGGTAGCAGAACCAAAACAACCCTTACTGCCGCGTAACCCATTTATATGCAATAATTGATTTCATAGCAGAATACGAAAATCAATTCACGCTATTTGAAATGCATGTGAACTGGTGCCGACCACACATTTAATTGAATAGACAAGAGGTCCAATATTAATATGATTAACTTATCAGGGCCATGATACGTACGTGATTTAACGATCTTTTTTTTCGTGCTCCAGCGCTGGGATCACTTTACTTCCTTCGCTTCACTAAAAAATTAAAATATTATGTAAACCAGGAAAAGCGTATCCCCAAGAAAGTGCACATTATTTAGGTCATAAAATAAATCAATTACTCCCAAATGTCCAGTAGTACCAATATGTACCGTAAACTCAGAGCCACACTCACTGAGCTAATGATATTCAACAATCAACCTAACACACTTCAGATCTCTTCTCAAGTGTATGCGAGGTACATTGTTACTACTCTTACTGCCTACACTGTTGAAAGATTTTCAGCATATACGGTGTTATGGACTTCGCTGTTATTGAGCGCGGAGATGAGCTCTAGTTCTGTTCATACTTAAGGGCACAACATACTCACCTCGCTCATGATTTTTAAAAAATTAGGTCGCTGAATACACATTGCCTTTCCTTGGTAAATTGAATAGAAATAGGGTTTTAAAGACTAACTTTCGGATCTAGGTTATGCACAATTTAGGTCAGCCCTTGCCAGGGGCTTTTCTTTCATGAATTTAGTCCCCTTAACATGTTCTTTTCGAAAAAAACTTATTAATCATGTGGTCAAGTTATTGAAACACACAGTAGAATCTCAAGGATTTCTTTAATTATCGCGAACGAGGAAGAACTTGCATGCGGCAGACATATCATTCGAAGTCTATCAACTGCGTGCACATTTACAATAGACCAGATGTAAAAGAATGGCAGTGGTGTCCCGCCGATTAATTGAATATCATTAGCTCCATAGTTCGCTTGAGCATGTTGCAGGTTTTGTATATCCATTGTCACTGATTTTCTGGAAATAAATTGAGTTGAACATTTTATTCATTTTTCTAATATGTTGCAACTTCTTTTCATGTGGGGTGACACAGCTTTTCGTGGTTTAAGATAATATTGTTTTAATTTAGTGAGGAAAAAGTAATCCCCACGCGCCTGGAGCGCGAAATTTAAATAACAGGCCAAATTGTCTTATGTACCATGGCCTATTTGGGTGTTTGGTTTCTGCACCAAGATGTTAGGTCTCAGCCTTGGGGCCAATCAATATTTCCTTCATGATTTTTACTCATCTTCGTGTTTTCTTTTTTGAATAAATGATGAATATTAAATACGATCAACAGTTTTAATTACAACACTGAACTCCCAGCAGAATTTTAGTTTTATTTTATATTTTCTTGCATGAGCTGTAGGTTCAATCTAACCGAACTCGGGGCGTGAAAACAATTCAAAAGCTTTTAACCCCATGGGCAATATGACAGATGATTTTTGCATCCCAGAGAATCGAAGGTCCGTGTCCTATTCATCCTATTCATAACGAACGGATTTACTTATCAATAGACAACCATTATTTGCTTGGAGTCAATGGAACGCGGGTGTACAATTCGCTTTGGTCCAACTGATATTCAGAGGGAAACAAAAGAGATGACATTTAATTTCAGTTTCACGAAAATGTGCACATACTAGAAGTTTAGAACACGCGTAGAACTGAGTTTTGATAATTTTAACAATTTGTTTTAAACAACATTTTACTGTTTAGGGGTGGCGTCACCTTGTAAAGGCTATGAGATCTTGCCCGCTATCCTAAATACTTCCACCAGAATCCTTGCAATAAGACAATCTTGAACAAATTGTTAGAAAGTACCAGTTTAAACGGGGCAAGTCAAATTTGAAACAAGAGGCGCGTGAACAAGAAAAGATGTAAATTCTCTTATAATAAAAGTAAATGTATGTGCAAATATTATGTTGAGCGTGGTGCAAAATATCAGTTATCTTATTTGTTTTAAAAGAAATAACACGAAAATGAAAGATGTATGTGATATTTTCCCCTGTTTCGGCTGAATCATTTTATTCACAAAACTTGGAAGGAGGGGTCCATTAACATGTGTACATAATCAAATACTAGCTTATTTCTTAATAGCTTATTTCTTTCCTTTCTCCTTCAAACCTACTGAATTGAATCGAGTGATGTTTACATTAAAAAATGTTAAAAGGTAAATGTGGTTTGTATGTCTTTTGTTAAATTTCTCAAATGTGATACTTAACTTACGACTTTTGAAAGTTCTGGTCGGGCCTATAGTCTAGGGTGTAATTCTTTCTTTTCTGAGTACAACCCTGTATTGAGGCGGCGGTATGAAAATTTTCAATACTTTTTAATTTCCAATCTTAAAAAGTAGTTAAATGGAATTTTACATACAACACACAAAACAAAAACGCAAAAACACATTACAACCACACACACACCATCTTTCTGCCCTTATTCATAAAGCTCATAATAATAGATATATCCATCCTCCATTAATAAATATCGATCCCACTATCCAGTCAAATAATCCATAATCCGCATTTTTTTTTGTTCTTTTCTTCTTTATTTTTCTGGCTGTTCTTTTTTTTTCCTTGTTATTATGTATTAAGTTAATTTTATTGTATTATTGTTAAAATTGATTTTTAAAAGTCAGTATTTTGGATTTTCGGTTTATTAGTTCTCTTTTAAATCTTTTATCATTTTACAGCCGTCGCAATCATTCCAACATACCATCTAGTAATCAAAAACGTAGCCTCACAGACAAATAGCGCCACGGGCGACCCCAGGGGCATCAAAACCAACAAACACAATGACAAGAATACTCATCACCTGAACTAATAAACTCTCTGTGAAAACATCACCTCTACTGACGAAAAATACTATAAAAAGTTGGAAAAAGCTAAAGCGACCGAAGCTATCCCTCAACGTGCCCCAACCGTCCTAAGACATACCACAACAACCGTCCTGGGCGAGAACTGTTAGGCCTATATCTAATCACACTATCAACATAAAAAAACTTATGTGAATTTTTGTTTTTTTAAATTTTTTTATGGAGAACTTGTTTTCTGGGATTGTCGTTCAGTAAAGATAGTGTTCTATACAAACCAAGTCCAAGGTACTCAAACAACGGTCCGCGCTACACAACATACCTTAAAGGCACATAGGTGAAGATCACACAACAGGCGCGTCACTAGGCACTCATACTGCCTACCAAGCCTGAAGTTTCGCCTATACTCTATACGTGCACCCATAATCTCACCAGACATCTACCTGCACCTACTCATCACAAGCCACACCAACTAATTCTCCGCAGTGTATGGCCACCTGCAGGGCTGGTATCGAGATATATGTTTAGGTGGTATTTTTATTAGTAAGTTGGTTTATAGGGACCCTGATGTTTATGGTGATAATTTCGAAAACTAAATCGTGTATGATAATAAAAGATGTTTTTCTTAACTAGAAAGTCATTTTTGGCCAACAATAAACCAATGTACCATACAAGGTGAAAAACCCATAACGAAACACATAAATCCGCACAATCTCAGGCCACATCGGGATCAGTCCACATCATCATCCACGTTACACGCCACGAACGAGAGTCACCTGTCATACCTAGGAGGTTGGGAAAATTGAAACTATATTTTCCAATATCCCAATTCCAGAACTATAATAACTCCAGAATTATAATATATATCCCAAGGCATAAATATCCACTCCCCATACAACTCCATACCCACGTACAAAATTCTCATTCATACAACCCTACTTCTCCATCCCCGCCTAGTCATGAATACGTCCGTGACGCCTATATATGGAATTTTTCGACTTTTTTATGAATTATTATAAAATAATTTTTGTTTGCCCCCCCTCTCCTCCCTATCCTACCCCTCCCCCTCCCCCCTCTCACCCTCCCCGCCCTACTATTTTTTATTTGCCACTTCCCTCTTCATCCTTCTTTTCTTTCTCTTATTTCTTTATTTTTTTCGTTTTATATACTATATTACTGATTCACGTCTACGCTAACCTCTAATATTTTTTTATTTTTCTTCAACTGATTTACTTTGTTTACATTTTTTTGCGTAGCTTTTTTAAAATTCCGTAAGGTTCTATCGACACTGGCTTTTAAAACTTATGCGATTTCTAGACTACCCCTCTTTTATACTTTGTATCTTATTAAAACGGTCGAATATATCGATTTTCGCCATAAAGCGAACCTTCTTCAGCCTAGTAGGTGGCTTGAGAACGGGAAAATTCTATAAAGCTTGAGGATACGATCTTATCACTTCATTGTACTGAGTAAAGGTTTTTTTAGTCATTGACCAGACCGATTCTTTCCAGGAGGGGACAACTCCACCATCTCTGAGTCAGTCGCATGCAGACTACCGTACCAACAACATAAATACCCGCGAGCATCCCGCAACATCAGGAGCTATAGGCTACACCCGGTCACACTACCATCCGAACGGCTCCAAATAGCCTACAGCCAGTAAGTATGCCAACCATACGCAAAGTGAATGGTGGCAACGAACGGCCTGCATCGTCAACGGATCGAGCATTATTATAAACTCCCATCAGATTTAAAGGGAATATGTAATTATAGTGATATTGTATTGTATTTATTTGTTGGCATGCCTGCAGAAAGGATGCGTGCGTAATGATAACTAATTTTTGTTTATGTCAATAAATCTTTTTTTCCCTCCTGCATTATTGCTGGCTGTCATCCCTTTCTTTAGGTGAAATCAATTATAAAAAGCTTTTGTGCACGACAGATCCATAAAAATAACTATGAAAGCAAGTTTAATCACATAATGCACTCTTAAAGCATTTCATTAAGAATTGCCCTGTTGATCGTATCACATTACACGTTTCTCTATACATACAAGAGCTTAACATCGCATATAAAAACAAAAGGTGTATCAAGGACATCAAATGCAGAAGTTATATCGGCTATTCAAGATGATGTCATACCCCTTGGAATGTTCATCTGGAATCCGTATATGGCCTCAGTAATGGGGTATTGACTTTATTTAGGAATAAACCTATGCAATAGGCAGCCATGGTGTACCTCAAGAGACGACATTACTTACTACAGTAACATTCATCTGTCTATTGAAATTCCAGAGATGCTCAATTGTATTTCAACTGAGGACAAGGAGATTTATAAGGTGACGGTCGTATGCAATAGGGATTTTTTTATATAGGCCCAGAATGTTCGAAGTAAGCCACGTTGTGATCATGTACATAAATTATGCAGTGTGACACCCATGCATCGATCATCACCTAGTTCGGAATTCAAACCTTGTGGTACATGGGGAAATGTAATAGAATGTTTTGGTTTAGTTTTTTTGCATAACAATTTTGACACCCAACGTTTGTTTCCAGTCCCGATTTCATGGAGAATCTGAAGAATCATGGTTTAATTGTTTTCAATGTGTTTCTGGGGTGTTTGTGTTTTATAGGGGGGCAAATTTTATAGGAGTAACAAATAAACAGCCGTTTTCACACATTGTTTTACAAAAAAGAATATATACCATCTGTTCGGATCAGGCGCGATAAGCCAGCCCGGTGGTTCTGATGGGGTGCAATTTCCCAGTAGGTGCAACAATGTCCCGATCAACACAGCAAAAATTTTCCCGGTCGCAAGGGCAAAAGAATCCCGAAAAGGGCTGATTTAAAACCTAAATATCAGGTTTCATTTCCTGATTTCGCCTCAAAATAGTTTTTCGAGGGGCACTCTGCCCCTTTGGCCCCCACCCCCCTGGCTACGCCGAGCGCCACTGGTTCGGACTTGCTCATGAAGGTTTTCTAAATGATGGATATTTCGCCATATTACGACCTCTTTTTTTTAGTACACAATAAGCTCAAGAAAGTTCAAGGTCATTTTATAGAATGGTCCGATTTTGTTGACAACTGGTATTTAAAAAATCGTTCATTGGTCATACTGAAATCCGAAAATATATATAGATTCAAGTTCATTCATCACCTTTTAAAGTGGACTTTACAGATAGTGACCCCTATTGATCACCCCTAGAACCTGTGGACCCCGCCGGCCATATTGCCCTCATCAAAACTCACTTGACAAGCGACCCTGTATATTTTCGGCTTTCTATAAAGTAATGAAAAATTGGCACCATTCTTAAACAACTGATGAATCTGAATTTTACCCCCAATGTGACCTTGAACCCGTGTTGCCTTGTAACTCGTGGTGGTTTGTAGTCCATGAAACGTTCCCGTATAGGATTTTGGTGGGTCTAAAAGTTGATTTTCCTTCTTGCTTTCCTTCTTTCATTCAATAGGGGACTCAGACAGTCAGAAAATTATGGGGTGCAAATTTTCGGGATGCTGCCCCTTGCCCTCAAGGGGTTAAAATGTTACTACAGGGAAAAATTTTAAAATCGAATAGTCAAATTGTGTTTTAATGTACATTAACATGTTCGTCTCCTTAAAGGATTAGAAAAAGTATCTATTTTCCTAGGTTCCGACCCTTTAGTTAAAGCGCTATTATAGCCCCATAATGGTTTCAGGTCATCACTGGGGTAAAATTTAACCAATGCTCGATGTTGTTGAAACTGGTGATAAGTTGTTTGTAAATTGTCTCACAGGATACAAAAATGTATTACAAGTGTGGTGACATTTTGCTTGGCTTAATTTACATAGCAACATGTCGCCAAGGGTCTACATGGTTATGGGGTCACCAAACTTTTCCTGGATGGGTCGCAAATGGTGATATCAAAAGATCATTAAAATGCATTTTCTGTTTCTAGTAGTGACACAAGGCAATCATTGACAACCACTTTCCAACAACAGTCGGAGCATTTACCACACGCCACCAGGGTGACCTTGACCATTATGGGGCTATACAGCTTTAACTAAAGGTTGGGAACCTAGCAATATATACGCGGTTGTTCTTAATCCTTTGACAGACGAACGCCGTTGTGTACCTGAAACACATTGACTCGATTTAAATTTTTTCCTGTCCTCTGCCCCACTTGAAGAAGGGGGCAATCAGTAGGAAAATTTGCAACCCCATCATTTTCTTCTTCTGACAGTTTAGGTCCATATTGAAACCCAACGCAACAAAATCATTTTTAACATGAAAATCCTACGGAATACACACCAACAACCCACTTAACTCCTTGTACTATAGAACCTTAACCCTCATAAGGGCAACTATACCTTTTAACAACCGGGAGCTAGCCACATGTGTAACACATCTCAAGTCAAAAGGTTTGAGTGAATAATAGTTGTCAAGACTGACAGGGACCCCTGAAACGCGATTCTTAAGTGCACGCAATGGTGGCCTTACGGAGAGGGGGCCAAAACAAAAGTTTTACAGGTGGTCAAATGTTTAAAATTGAATCCATCTGTTGAAAAGCAGCCCCATGTTTATGTGTCTAACATAAGGATTTCAGAAAAGGTATAGGTTTTGTAATAATGTGCAGCCTAAAAATTTCAGAGTTATTGGCCTAACACAGAAAACATCAAAAATCAATAATAAGATAAGGGTCCAATTTCAGTTGACCGGGGTCCAAATTTTAAAGTTGCTACCGATTTGGGATAAAAAATGGTGCAATTATTGGTGGAGTTTTCCTAGGGTTAAAATAAGGAATAGCTCTAGTGTCTTAATGCTTATTGTTTGCCGATGTGGGGGCACAGAAGGTCAACGTCCATTGCATTCATGTGCTTGATCTTGTTACCCCCCTACTTTCTTAAAGCAAGCATTTTGCCGACCCTCAAAACCATTCCTTATTTAATCCTATGAGCTCCACCAATAATTTGCACATTTTTTATCCAATCGGAGCAATTTAAATTGACCCTGTACAACTAAATTGACCCTTTTAATTGATTTTTGCTGTTTTTAGCTCTAACTCTGAAACTTTAGCTGTACATAATTACAAAACTATACCTTTTTGAATCCTTAATGGTTTGACACAGAATATGATATCTTTTCCATATGATTGGATCTTTAAATATTTGACCCCTGTACATCTTTGTCTTGGCCCCCCCCCTCGCTCTTAAGGCACCACTTGCGTCACTTAAGAAATCGCGTTTCAGGGGTTTCCTTTCAGGGTGTCTACAGATTTAATCAGTCAAACCTGGTTGTACTTGAGATGTGTTACAAATGTGTGCTAGCTCCAGGCTATTTCTGTAATCCTTGATAGGTACTGAACATGATGGTATACTTTAAAACCAGATTTTGCCCCTTTTTAGACTGTTGAATTATACTTTACCCTTGGTACGAAACACTTTGCCCCCTAGAGTATTCCCAAGAACACATTTATTTAAAATGACAAGTTAAAAACCCATGATAATTTGGAATCTCTCCCGTTCAATTTATTTTGATTTAGAAAAACCTTGGTTGCAAGATTGTATATGCAATTTTCACAAAAATACAGTTTCCACGTGTACTCCTAAGGGGCATATACTCATTTACAGTTTTGTGCCTTCCGTATGGGTTATGTGAGTCCAGTGCAAACGTTTTTCAAAATACTACTATTGCACTTCCTTAAGATGTTTTGGCCACAACACAATTTTCCCGGTTCGCAGGAGCAAAAAGAATCGAAAAAGGCTGAATTTTTTAACGTAAATATCAGTGTTTCATTTCCTGATTTCGCCTCAATAATAGTTTTCCAGAGGGGACTCTGCCCCCCTTGGACCCCCACCTGGCTCGCCAATGGTTCCGGTTGCTCTGAGGTTTCTAAATATGATTATTCGCCAATTTAACGACCTATTTTTCGTACAAAAGCTCAGACAGTTTTCAAGGTCATGTTTATAGAATGGTCCGAGTTGTGGGAATGAAATGGTTTTAAATCGTTCATTGGTCATAATAAATAAGAAAATTATATAGATTCATAAGTTTCACCTTTTAAAGTGAGGATTTTAAGATAGTGAATACTAGTGACTGCCATAGACCCTGTGGACCACGGCCATATTTGCCCTCATGCAAACGTCATGACAATGCGACCTGTATATTTTCGGCTTATAGAAAGTAAGATGAACAAAAATTGGGAACCATTTCTTTAAAACAAACTGCTGAATCTGAAGTTTACCCCCAATGTGACCTTGAACCCGTTTTTGCCTTATAGTGTGGGTTGCGTATATCATGTCCATGAAACAGTCAGTTCCCGTAGGATTTGGTGCTAAAGTTGATTTTCTTGCTGTATTGCATTCAATAGGGACCAGACAGTCAGAAAATGATGGGGTGCAAATTTTTCGGACTGCTGCTGCCCCCTTCCTCAAGGGGGAAATGTTACTAAGGGAAAGATTAAAAATCGCAGTTCAATTGGTTTTAATGTACATTAACAGGTTCGTTCCTTATAAGGATTAGAAAAGTATATTATGTGCAGGTTCCGACCTTTAGCTTTGTTAAAGCGCTATAGCCTAAGAATGTTCAAGGTAATTCTGGGTAAATTTACCCAATGCTCAGATTTTGTTGGGTGGAAAACTGGTGATAAGTTGTGTGTATTGTCTCACAGGATCCAAAAATGTATACAGTTTGTGTGACATTTGGTTGGCTAAGTACATAGCAACAGTCGCAAGGGTCTACATGGTCTATGGGGGTCACCAGGAACTTTCCCTTGGTTGTCGCAATGTTGATATCAAAAGATCAATTTAAATGGCATTTTGTGTTTCAGTATGCACAAGGAATCATTGACACCACTTTCAAAACAAACATCGGAGCATTCCCCAGGGTGACCTTGAACCATTATAGGGGGAATTAAGCTTTAACTAAAGGTTGGACCCAGGCAAATATATACGTTTTTCTAATCCTTATGACGGGACAACGCGTTGGTTGTACATTAAAACACAATTTGACTCGATTTAAAATTTTTCCATGTACTTGCCCCCTTGAAGAAGGGGGCCATGAGTCCGAAAATTTGCACACCCCATCATTTTCTGAAACAGTTTAGGGGGTTTTTCCTATGAAAAACCCAAAAAGGCAAAACCAAAATCAATTTTAGAATGAAAATCCTACGGGAATACACACCAACCCACCTATAACTTTGTACATAAACCCTCATATAGGGCAAAACTATACCTTTTAACCCGGAGGCTAGCACACATTGAACACATCTCAGTACAAAAAGGTTGAGTGATTAAATATGTTGACAGCTGACAGGGACCCCTGACGCGATTCTTAAGTGCGCAAATGGTGCTTAAGGAGAGGGGGCCAAAACAAAGTTTGTACAGGGGTCAAATGTTTAAATGATCCAATCAATGTTGAAAAGCGCACCATGTTATGTGTCATTATAAGGATTCCAGAAAAGGTATAGGTTGTATATGTGCAGCCTAAAGTTTCAGGTTATGTGGCTAAAAACAGCAAAAAAATCAATACATAAGGGTCAATTTCGTTGTACAGGGGTCAAATTTAAGTTGCTCCGATTTGGATAAAAAATGGTGCCAAATTATTGGTGGAGTTCCTAGGGTTAAAATAAGGAATAGCTATAAGTGTCTAAATGCTTAGTTGCCGAGGTAGGGGGCACAGAGGTCAACGTCCATTGCATTCAATGGGGCTTGATCTTGTTACCCCCCTACTTTCGTAAGAAGCATTGCG
>JAMKCH010050661.1:0-10700 GCA_023653785.1 Ophioderma brevispina
ACCTTCAAACTATCAATCACTTCAACTTATTTCCATAAAAATCATTTTACACAAACACATTACTTAACAAAATTTATGAGGAGTTGACCAAAAGGCCAATAGAACCAGACTGGGGTCAACCCCTGAAAGTTATGTTACAACGATATCTTCAGAGTCATGGGTGGTGCATATCTGAGCTACTCTGGGACGAATGCGTCGGCTGGAGGACCTCTTACCAGGTTCCCTCCCTTTGGAAGAGATCTGTTCCCGTACAACGCAGACTACGGCCTGGAACCACAGCTGTCGTGGCCATAATGGCTACCAGCAGGACGGCAGCATTTTCGAGACAGAGCCACTCGAGACTTCTTGGGACATGAGCCACCTGGAGAAGCTATGATCAAGCATAGGCTATCAATCCTGACTGGTCCGTGCCATGGCGTCCCGTTGACTGCCCGGGTATCCGGGTTCCAAGAGTAGGCCATTATGCACAATCTGACGATTCATGACTGAGGCGAACCGATCCACGTGTGGACCCAGGTCCACCATCTATAAGATTTTGCGGCAAATCTGCAAATATAGCTGCCATCCCACCGCACCTGGCCTCTGACTTTTGGGGCTGTGTCTGGGATTAGGGACCCCCTGGGAGACTGTCCCAAACCATTGCCCCACCCAAAACAACGGGAGTAGATCATCCCGATCTCTCAACTCTGCGCCCTCGAAAGCCTAGAATCTCCTGCATTGGATGGGACTGATTACACCCCTCCCTTGTTTATATGTCACCTTCCTTGTTTATATGTCACAGCGGCATTTCCTAACCTACCCCCTGACCACGGGGAGAGGCAGTGCCGCAAATCCAGAGAGACGGCGAACAACTCGACGACGTTTATGTGATGACGAGCCACGGAGGTCAGCCCCCCCCAACTTAACGCATCCGTCAACAGGGTGTTTAAAGGCATCCTTTCAGGTTGTTTGATAGGTGACAAGAAGGCTGAATTGGACTCCTTGCCTCATATGATTGGCAAAGTTCACCATTGAAGTTCTGAGGTAACCTTCGTCCTTTCCTGGTTGGAAGGAAGGCAGGGTGTTTACCACTACCAACAAGTTTGTCATCCGGCCCCAGCTAACCACATAAATTTGAAACCTAATGGCTGCATCTAATCTTGGGACCATCATTGCTTTCATTTTAGCACAACAACTGTCCGCCACCGGGTAGACAAGTACTTTCCGTTTTGAGGAAGGGTATGGTTGCCACCGTATAATATTTTTCTTGTTCACTTCTATCAAAAAATATATATGCTCATGCACTTAATACCTCCTTACAAAACTTGATTTCCTTTCAAATCACCCAAAAAACTAGGCCCCCCAAAATTCACACATTCCTGATTTTAACTAAAATAGCACTGGCTTATTTTAGCAACAATGAGCCGATCAAGTTCCCATGATTATTACTTCTAAAACATTACTATGACGTCAAATAGAGAGGCTATTGGAACGTTTTTGAGGGTCAGATCTTTGTAAGTAAGAAATCCAAGGTGGTTTAACAATCTTTTAAAAATGGTTGGAGGGGGAACGAAGTTTGAAAGCACAATTTCATTGCAAATATTGCACACTATTTTGAAAATCAAGGAAGAGGGGATTTGATCGTTTTTCTATATGCTAATTTTTTTAATTGACCCCAAAAACCTTGGGATAGACACCTCATTTGTGCTTAGACCAAATTTTGAGCAGTTAGATCCATGATCTGCCTTATAAAGGTCATTGACTCGACCTTGAATATTTTTGACCAACGCAGCTGAACAAGGCCGGACAACTTTTTTCATTAATATCACATTAGATGCCTACAAAATATACAAAAAGTCCTTTATTCGAATTTTTTCAAGTTGACATTGCTATGGCCTCTATTATAATTTATGAACTGAAACTGATTTCAAGAGTAACGTGGTATACAATTGATATGTTGAATATCGATGGTTTTTGTTCAGTTTCGATTTGCCCATAGGTTTTTTTTTTGGATTTTATTTTAAGTAACTACCAAGTTTCACCCCCTTGCAAAGTATTTTAAGGAAAGGTTGGCTTTTTTTGCCCGCGATTGATAACACTAATCTTATCTATGTAGCAAAATAAACCGAAGATAGATGATCAATCCTATCAAAGGCATAGGAAATTCCCGAAGAGACATTACTAGTATTCAGCAAACAGGAAAACAATTATTAAAAAATAAGGAAAAATTAGAATTTTAAAAACGATTTTATAGGGCTTAATATCTCCCTAATATACATATTTTGAGTGACATCAACAACGTGGGGCTTTACACTTCAAAACGCAATGATACCTACAAATTAAACACATGTTGTAGCTAGCAGTTACCGTTCTTTACAAGCTTTTACCAATATCAGGGGAAGTCAATTAACTTTCGTTTTGTAACGCAGGTTACTATACACACACCTAGTGAATGGCAGTCCAGCAAAAAAATTGTTAAAAAACAAAATTATTGAGATTACGTACGATGTATGCCGTCCAGTGACATCATTCGGCTATTAATTGTAGAAACTTATTTCTTTTCGATTTTCAATTTGCCGCTGTCACATGAGCCCATTTGCTAGGGATCGAAATTTAAAAGGCTCCAATTGTGTTCTAAAGTATATCAATATCAGGATTCCACAAAGGCGTGTTTGCTACTATCTGCGGCCCTTTTAAAGTTTCCAAACTTTAGGGTAAAAAATCCTTTTTTTTAGAAAGAATGGCGAATAGGCAATACGGTAACTGCCTTTCATTCTACAAATCCTGAAGGATATGCAGACACCGCTAAGTAATTGAATATGCACTCATTGATAGATGAGTTGACATGGACGTCAACGACCGGCAACAAACAAGCACTGCCTGGTGTCTGCATGACTCTGCAGGGCCTGTGCTTTTAAAAATTCCGCGTTTCAATAAGGCCGTGATAAGGTATTGAAGCTTGTAACGCTATGGGCATTTATTCTTCGCACCTAAAGTCAGTAAACCGGGTTATAATTTGTGTTTATAAAATTGATGTCACCTCATCTATATTGTGAAGGACTGGGCATGTGGTGATAATTAACTACTGCACCGCTAGTTGTGTAATGCACGCGCAGCATATTTCTAATGACTTCATATCTTACTTCCTTCAATGGTTGTTGTCACAGTAGCCTTTCCGGAGAGAAGAGCGAATACACTTCGTCACTAGCGGTGTTGGGCATTCGCCACCTCAAACTCATCATAACGTTTTGACATTTTCGTTGTACCTGGGAGTACCTCTACTGTTCCGTTTGTCTTGGATGTCTCATATTGGCACGTTTGCATTCAAGTGCATCTATAATCGATAGAGTATAAGGACAGAAAAATATCAAATGTTATTAGCCACAGAAAAACATTTTTACAGCATTGCGACCGAGGCTGAGACGACATTATATTTTGAGGATGTTTCAGATACATTAAATGTGTGACATACTACTCGATATATATTGTTTATGCAGACTTATTTTTAATAACTCATAGCCCCCACCCCATTAATGGCTGAATATATTTCTATATGAACAGGATTTAGGAAAATCACTTCATGCGTCAGTGGCGCTTATACCCTCAAAAACGTCTATGGGCTCAGACGATGGCGGCCAAGACTCTTTCCGATAGCAACTCACCAAAATGAATCCAAACAGCCAATACAGCCATAAATAAACACAACCGCTTTAGGGCTTTGCATGTGTTCGGTCAAGGGCGCCCGTCGTTATTCATACATTAACAAAATAGAAATAAACTAGTGTGCCTGCCCACTAGAGGCTATTTTGTCAATTGATCACCAGTGTTAGGGTATGCCTCATTAGAAAATAACACTTACGGTGTGGTTGATTCTAGTCCGAGGTGCTCTGAATAGCACGCCAATTGGTTGTGGTCGTGTACTACGACGAGTACGAGCTAGGGGAATTTCAGGCTCCAAGGTTTTGGAATATGAAAAACATCAGTTTGTCTTATAACATATCAAATTTCAGCATGTTTCGTCAAGATTTTCGCTTTTAGTGTTTAACCCAATGACGTCTAAAAATTGGGATTTTCTGGCAGACACCCGCCTTGCCACGCGCCTATAAGGGCTTATCAGACATACAGTTCACAGCGGATTTATGCTACACCAGCCGTGCGCGAATCACTTTGGTCTGTTAACACCAAGTGGGGGGGACCTCTGTCATAATAAAATTCTTTCTTCTTTTCACGGAGGACCGTTGGACAGTTTTTGGGCCGTCGATGGCCCCACTATCTGTCAACTGTGATGTCTGCGGTTTTATATGTGTCCGCCGTTGGTTGAAAAAGTCAGGGGCGTGTCAACGTTTGACAAGAAAACTCACACACACACACACACTCACACCAACACACACACGCAGCACGCCACCCACACGCAACACGCACGCACACACAAACACTCAAACACACACATACCCAAACAAACACACACCACACCCACGCTCACACACACACACACACCACACACACACACGCACGCTTAAATTACATAACTGTCACTTCCTATTTTAGATATCCAAGTAGTAGAACAGGCTACCACCGCCAAACTCTTGTAGGCAACTTAAAAAAAATACCAATAATGAAAATTTTTATATAGTACACAAATGGTCCTTTTTAACCAAGTGCAATGTTAATGTGCTGAATATCAGCGTCATAATGGCGTTCTTTGTAGTTGCACTTTTCCCCACAAGAGAATATTAAGTTCTTACATTGTGAACTTTGAAGAAAAGAAAGTCACGATTGAATGAACGCGTGAATGAATAGTACTCTGAGTATTCTTCTCAAGCAAATAGGGTGGGGGCGATTGATGATGGTTTTTCAAGTCGTATACTATGTTACTATACGCTTAAAGAGACCACTGGCACATTGAAAACTAGTGACGCCCTCAAGATTTTTTCAAACCGATTAATTTTGCATGGATGTAAAGTTTTTATATACAAAGCCCTACCCGAAGATAAACAAATCAGCTTCCTTAACAGAACGATTTTATATTTTAACTGCCGGCGACGCGTCCGTTAATTCAGCAGACGACAAAAATTGCGTTTTAACACAAGAAACACGCACTCCGTATGCAAGTTTCTCACGCTTGCATATTGTTTGATCGGTCTATAACCTTGTTGGTTTTAATATCAGTGAGTTAAAAGTCAAAATATTCATGTATATACACATTTGTTGAATAAATAAATTATGGAAAAACTTAAAAGTGGCATACAAATTATCTGGATGTCTTATCCCATATCAATGTCCCTATCTGTTTTGGGGTATGTTATTTTTTATGTGCAAAAATAACTCTGTTCTTCCATGACCTAGGACTATCATTTGAGAGCAAACTTAAGAAAGTGAAGAAGAATTTTCATTATTTATGAAAATGTGCCGGCGCCGCGGCTTTAAACAGTTTTATAACATTTTGACAAAATGTTTGATTTTTGCAGTTGTTGGTTAATAATAATAATAATATTGAATTTTCGCGACAATCAAGGGAGATTAGTGCTCAGGCGCCCGCGACCGCGCTGTGGAGCGCTTAGGGTGCTGCTTACAACACACGACGTAAATCCAGAACGACCAAGGAAGCTCATTTGGGAAGGGAGGAAGAAGTCCGATGTTAGATGCAGGAGGAAACCGAAATTCCGGAGAAAAGAAAACCTGCGAGGACGGGGTATGGATCGGCAACCATATTCACGTACGACAATCAGGCTCCGACGGGAATTGAACCCGGGCCGCATCCCGCATTGGTGAAAAGGCGAGTGGATGAGCCTCCCTAAAAAAAATGGGAACTATAAAACTTGTATGAAACATGTAATAAGTCCCTTAACTAGACCCATGCTCAGTATCTCGAAAATCAAGTGGTGGAATGCGGTAGAGCCAAGTGTTATGTCGTTTTTAATTAATGTTCAGGAAACAAGGTTATAAAACGCAAGTCATGGAATCAGCCAAAATGATGTGTTTGAGGAAAACTTTCTAAAAATTATCTGACTTGGTTCATCGCTATTGAAGATACTTTGCGGGATGAAATTGACTTTTCGCAAACATCTATCGCGTTCTCCCCCCCACCCCCACCCCCCCAAATGAAAAGAATACTTGAGGCTTGCTTGATTTGAAGGTATTCTTTGTTTTTGGTCTGAACATGGTTAATAAAAGTACACAAAATTGTTTTTTAAAAGAGAAAAATAAAGATCTTGAGAGGAGAGAGAGAAAAGGGGGCGCCCTAAAGAGTGTAAAAGCACGTTCACATAAATATGTGGTTTTGGAAAAACCCAAAATATAACAAATACAAAAAAACAAAAACAAAACGACACACTAATATGAACAGAACAAAACAAACAAACAAGCAAATAATAATAATAATAATAATAAACAGACATACATAACAAACAAGTACAAAGAAACAGAAAAACAACAAACGGGGCACATATGGCCATTTCCGTGAATATATTCCATTACTGTGGTCTGGTTAAACCTGTCAGGATCCGGAAAATATTACACTTTATGTTCCATCCATATGGCACGCCAATTTCACCACATACGTGATAGGACCCAGGAGATGTATATTTATACCGATCCGGCCCGCTTTCAAGTGACGAACGTCCAATTATACGCGAGATGAAACAATGGACAAAACACATTTTGAGGAAAAAAAAAAACCAAACACCTAATGTTCTCTATAGATGCAGAAAAGCAAAACATACCACAAAAAGAACACACACAGACAAGAAAATGATGAAACAAAAACACAAAATGGGTAAGGTTTAAAACAGCTTAGATGTGAAAGTTTAAAGACTTTCCTGTTTTTCGTTTCTGTTACATGGGTTACTATGGGAACGTTAGAAAGTACATGAATTATACGACATATTAATGTCCATTTTTCTATTATCCTTTTGAAGGCATCATTATTATTCGGTCATTTATTTTAAAGAGACTTTCCAATTAAACTGCAGCTTTTTATGTGAAAAGTCATAAGGAGGGGAAAACAAATTCCTAGCCTGGATCAGCTAATGCCCAGATATTGTGCAAAAGACGGAATTGCCAAATGAATGATCTTCACATTACAGGCTTATAATGCCATTTAAATATAAGATCATCAATTTAAATTAAACCCCATATGCTACAACGATTTGATGAGATAGGGAAAAAGAATGGTGATGACCGAACTTACCCATATTGCTGAAAAAATGTTGTAGTAATTCGAGTAGTAATGTACACCGCCGACTGAGCGAACATCCAGAGCAGGATCCTACGCCAACACGGCACAATGTGACAAATGATCCACTCCTCAAAACCAGGAAAAGCTGCAGTGAACAAGCATCCCTTTTGACAATAAAGGTTGTTGTGGGAATACCAGGTAATCCGGTAGTAGTTCCAGGACTTCATTTAGTATATGCCTTGCGTCAAATTCAGCCAACCAAAGGTGGGCAGACAACCATAAGCACAGGTCACTGTTAGCCATTCCAGGTCTTTGTCTTAATTCAGGTACAAGTGACTTAAAAGCAAAGAATATCTTGAGCATCAAATGGGGAACAGCAATGTTGTCAACTTTTAAAGCCATCCACTGGGCTAGTGGTATAGTGTATGGCCAAATGGTTTACACATATTTTTTTTTGACTGGTTCTGATCAAATGAGGAATAAGTCACGTGCCTTGTTCCTGGTTTTGTAGAAGTGGAGAAACATATGGAAGCATAAAGGAGCCATCCATTTGCAAACATCGCAAGATATTTGTGAGGTGATTCTGGGGGACAATAACACCTTAAAAAGAAAAGACAAATTACCTTAAAATCTGTTAGCTTGTACTTATTTTTGTCAGATTGTATTAAGGCATAACTTTGATATGTGTTTCACAGAAGAGAAGAAAGAAGTAAAAAAGTTATGGAAACTTTCAGAAGTATTTGCACTATATAGTCAAAAACTCAAAATATAAATTTGCACCCTGTGGCGGGTTTTCCCAAATCGCATTCACCAATTTTCTTAACATGACGGCATAAAATTACAAATATGGCAAAATTGAAAAACCTGGTCTAGAAAAAAATATGGAAAATATAACATTTAAATAACAATATTTTCATTATCACCATGACGATTTCACGTCAAGATGTTTTTCATCCAGTCATTGCCATTTCATGCAAGCAAAATTGGTATTTATTCGGCAATAATGGGTTGCCAAAGTAAGCACACAATGCTGTTACTCTAAAAACGAAAAATAATACAAAACTGTAGCCAGGGCTAATTGTGCCATGGGGACTGTAGACAAGATCAGTTAGAACTTTTGGAAAAAAAATCGTGGCAAATACCAATTAAACTTAGAGGGGGATGGCCCGATTTCCGATTTAACTCTAATAAGTTTTCATCTTGATAGAAAGAATGGCCTTCACCCCAAAAACCCCATCTGTTTTAAGTTTCGCCGCCGATATTTCAACCCGTTTTGATGTGGGAGCTAAAAAACATGATTTTGCATCCCCCATAGAGTACCCTGTAAAATTAATATTGGTCGACCAAAAGGGGCACATTGCGCTCATAACATCCAAACCAAACAGCTTTAGCCCTAAGATTTCAAAGGGTAAATGAGAAAAATAGTGCCTTCTTCTGATTACTAAAAAGTTTTTGCCCACTTCCGGTAAACTCTGGTGGCGCGTCCATGGGGACGGGCTATGAGCGATGGGGCCATGGACCCTTGTAAAGGTGATTCGTGATTCCTAGCACCTGTGTTTATTTCAATTTCACCAGCTACCTGAGAAAACCTTATTCACAACTTTTTAGTTGATCGACTTTGCGGGTCGGTGTTATGAGCAATGCTGTTTTCCCCGGTCCAATAGGCCACCGTGCTAATTATAAATTCTGTCCGAGTACGGACAGGAAAATAAAAAAAATCGAATATTCTTACAGATACGACCGGATTTGTAAGATTGGTACAACATGGATTACTAATGTAAAACGGGTTAAGGTGATATAAAAAATCAATTTTGTTTAGGTTAAGTCGGGGGGGACGAGGCGTGGGATCACGAAAATCATTTAAGTGGACAGGTATTATTCCTATTCCCGTTTTTGGACAACGTGGGGTTCCACTTCCCTACACCGCATTGAAATTGGCATTCACAAAGAACCCTAAAAATTTATTTTCAAAAAATTTGGACACAAAGGGAAACTCAATTAACAGTTCTATTATATGTTCGAAAAGGTCCAATCTAAATTATGTCATTTTTATATGTCATGATTTGTACAAATTGGGAGGTTGGGCATTGTTCGGCCGGTACTTTCACAATGGTTTGACAATGGCGGGATGAATATATGGCAAAAGCAAAGTGATCGCTATCGAATATAACAGGGTAATTAATTTTCATTGTTTTTATTGTTAATTTACATGATTTTCAATACTTAAAGGCACTCAGCGATTCCTGAGGAGGGCGCCCTCAATTTCCAAAAAAATTAGGGTTTTTGCATGTAACGTAAGCTTGTCCATATACTAATCCCTGTGGGAAAGTGTAAGCTTAAATTATAAAATTGTTAAAACTTTAAAAAAAAAAAAAACTTTGTTATAAAATTCCGGATCCGGAATTTTTTTATACACAAGATCCTATGGGACGTAATACTACAAATAATGTTTTACTGCATCAAAACGAAAAATGCCGATTCATCTCAAATTCGGAATGTGTTTTAGGTGATTATCTTAAGTTCCAGTTGACTATTTTTCATTATTACACAAAAAAATTAAATATTTTTTTTTTTTTTTTCCCAAATCTCTGAGTCGACTTTAAGGGGGGTATGGGGTCTGCATTGTAAATAATGTTACATTTACGAAAATGAGATAATGCAATGGCTTAATTGTGTAGATGTAATCTTACAAAAGCTTTTATTCGATCGCACTCGGACCATTCGGTTACCGAGATATGGCTGATGAAAGTGAAGCAGTGTACGCGAAAATTTGCCAAAAAAGCATGTCTCTATACTTTATTCATGTGAAAAATTTAAATGGTTATATTTAAGATATTTTAAGCATATTATTTATATGCCATTTAACGCATTAGTGGGCTAAGTCGAAGTAAATAAATACTCTATTATTTTGTCCATAATTTAAAGTAATTAAATGTACTGGGTAAGTGCTTTTTTATGTATTTTGTTGTTTTATCACCCTGGCGATATTTAAGAAAATTATTTTAAAATTAATTACAGGGACAAATGCATGCACGATTTCGATGATTCTTTAATTAATAATTTGATACTTCAGTTATAACATGAAATTTAAAAAAAAATCCATATTATCAAAAGAGCGCCCTAAATTTTGTCTAAATGTTGCGAGGTCTATAACTCGTTTTGTTAAAATACGCAAAAAACAAAACGAAAACGAAAGTAACTAGAGAACGCTAATGCTAGCAACATGAAAATTGCAAAACATATGAACAATATAGGGGATAGTGACCATGAGGCCGATTTTCACAAGTGTTCCAATTCAAAGTACGCCATGAAATCTGTGATTGCGTCGAATGCCGTTGGCCATCAAAAATTCCGCTTCATGGTTCACTGGTATTTACCCCTGCACATGCCACCCAAGTATCGTCCCAGTAGTTTGTTTAGTTGTTTAGTTATTTAGTTACGTTCGTTCTAGTGTTTAGCTAATCAGAGGCCTTACGTGGTTACCATGGCAACCAGAGCAACATTGAAATGAATTTTAAACACGTTGTGACATGGGCCTCAATAG
>JAMKCH010050662.1:0-36072 GCA_023653785.1 Ophioderma brevispina
TTGGGTGGCAATCGGGTTCTGGTAGTGTCTGCACATGTCCAAAACACTTGAGAAAAAACCCCCCCCCACTTGAGTCTACGTTGTGTTGAAAATGTGAATACGATGGTAAAACGTCTTTCTCACTTCTATATTTGTGATGCCGATCAGACCATTTGATCCCCAGGATTTTCCATTTTTTTCTCATGAGATCCTTTTGAGTTGCCAGGTTTCAGCAGACTAAGGAGGACAGAGATGACATTGCTGTTGTACAGTTTTAGCTTTGTGGACAAGCTGATTTGTGCTTCGCAAGATATTGTTCAGGCTACTGATGCAGCGCTGATTTACCTGTAGTCTGCTATCTCATCTCCAATCTCACCATCTGCAACGATGTAACTGCCCAAGAAGTGAATCCATGACAGAATGAGAGGCAAACCTTCAAGGTAGTGATCTTGATGTTTCTCTACAGTTTCCTACTTACCATTGTCTCTGTTTTTGAACCATTTATTTTCAGTACAATCGCACCAGCTTTGCTGACCACATTGTTGTCTATTCTGAATCTCTTCTAACGGGTCTCTGTCATAACGCAATATCATCTGGAAAAGTCTAGGTCACCCAAACAATCCTCTCCCATTCATTTGATGCCATGATTGCATTTGGTCAACGGCGTACGTCCCTCGTAACGCAGGGAGAAGATGTACTATTTACGATGTAAAAATTACTTGAGGTTCGGACTTCAGCTGTTGTCTAAAGGCGGACCATTGACTATATTGAAAGGCAAAAAAATATGGAAATTATTAATGAGTAATAAAACAAAAGATCTAATGCCTTTATGCGAGCCTCGGGCTTAAAACTATGATCCATCAGTGACATCAAGTGGCCTAATGTTCCTTCGGGGCAAGGGGTCCCCTTGGGGAAAGGGGTTAAACAATCATATTTACACAGTATTGAATAGGGCTTGCAACATCATTATTGCGTCTACCATCAAAACCGCAGCCAAGTTAGTTTCCCACGGTACTAATGGGTGTAGTGCAAGTGTCAGTTCTCTCATATCCAAGTAGAGAACACAATACACATAATCGGAACAAACCACCTTTATGAATTATTAAAGTATTTGAACACATCTGGGAGCGAGATTATGTTTTTTCAGTGCGATGAAGTCAAAGAGGTGTGCAGAACTCTTGATCTTTGTTACCTATTGAGAGCACAAACCACAGTGTTGTATAGGATATTGGATGTTAAAATGCTCTTTTAGATCAAGGAAATAAAAACCTACGTTTTAGGAATGTTTATAAGCCACTGCAGTCATCATGAAAACAATCAGGGTGCCCTCAAATTTGGTCCACTGTGTAGTTTTCTTTGCCATTACTGTATTAGAAATTGATTAGTAAATTTACCTGTTACGTGCTATAAAGAAAAAAAAAGTGCTTTCAACTCGGGCAATTTTTGTGCAAAAAATATGGGATCCTGGCAATTTTTATGACATCATGAAATATTAAAAATGAGCGTTTTAAGGTAGTTTTGACAAGCTTTAATGGCCATTTCCACATAGCACACAATACTAGCCCGGGGGACATTGACATAGGAAGAGCGAGAAGGGTAATGTTGCAGCCCTAAGACCCCATTTCCACGCCTCTCCATCAGTTCATAAGAGCACCCATTGAAGCCACTTAATTTTGTTCTTAAGGGTCCCTCTGGAATTTTGCTCAAACCGCTAAAACTATAGCAAATTTTCTTTTCCATAGTCTGCAATTGCATTCCTCAAAATTTTTCAATTTCAAAAGTGGTTTTGTGTGGCCTTAATCCATAAACTTATGTATATTACCGCTTGACCCTGCATGCATTATTTTGTTTGTGTATGATGAATACACTTGACTTGAACACTCAGTTCAGTTCCCAAGGCATTCCCAACCCCTCGGTTGAGTGAAGTGAACCCCCCCCAGACACCCCACCCCATCAAAAATGATAACCCTGGTTTCATGACAGATAAACTCTACTGTGATTATAGTATTTCATTCATTCTTCTTGCTTTGTATTATCCTAGACCAGTTGGCAATTGGCTGCTCTCGTCCCACCAGAGAAACGGCCCGATTCCATCAACTAATGGAGAGGTGAATTATCATGACATGTACCAAGACTACACCCCACCAAACAACCAACAGCCGCCAAAGGTACTCTTCAAACTCTAGCACTGAGCAAGCGACTGGAAACTAGAAAACTTGCAATAGAAAGTTTTGTTGTCCATGACTTGGAAACTAAAACCATGGCCTGGAAACAGAACCATGATTGGTAAACTAGGAAACATGACTTGGAAAGTTTATTGGTTTTGAATTACTGTGAATAGAAACCTGACTGTGAACTAGGAACCATGACTGGGAAACTAGAAAACATGACTGTGAAACTAGAAACCATGACTGTGACTCGAACCGGACTGTTTAAACTATAACCATGACTGTGAAACTAGAAACCATTACTGTGCAGCTAGCCAAACCATGACTGGGAACTAGAAAACCATGACTGGGAAACTTGAAACCATGACTGGTAATACGCAAAACCATGACTGGGAACTAGAAACATGACTGACACTAGAAGCCTGCCTGGGAAACTAGAAGCGTACTGAAACTAGAAGCCGTGACTGTTAACTAAAACCGTGCCTGGGAACTAAACCGTGACTGGAAACTAGAAACCGTACTGGGGACTAGAAACCGTGACTTGGAAACTATACACCGTGACTGGAAACTATAACCGTGACTGGGAAACCTAGAAACCGTTACGGAGGGGGAGGAGGGAAAAGGACGGGTTAACTATAAAACCTGTTCCTGTTGTCAACTATTACCGTGACTGTGAAACTATGACCGTGACTGTTTAAACTAGGGAACCGTTCTTGGAAAATAGGAACCTGACTGGGAACATGAACCTTGCTGGGAACTAGAACCTGTGATCTGGACCTAGAACCGTTACTGGGAACCTATGGACCGTTGTACTGGGAACTATGACCTCGTGAACTGGGAACTAGAACCGTGCTGGGAACACTGAACCGTGACTGGGAACTATGGACCGTTACTGGGAAAACCTCCATGACTGGAACTAGAAGCCATGGAACTAGAAACCATGTACCTAAACCATGACGGGAAACTAGAATCCTGACGGGAACTAAACCATGACTGGTAACTAGGAACCCGTGACTGGGAAACTAGAAAGCCATGACCTAGAAACCATGACTGGGAACACTATAAGCCATACTGAACTAGAAGCCATGACTGGGAACTAGAACCATGGCTGAAACTAAAACCATGGCTGGTAAACTAGGAAACCTGCCTTGGGAACCTAGAAGCCATGGCTTTGAAAAAACTAAGGAAACATGACTGGGACACTAGAAACCATGGCTGGAAAAACTAGAAAACCATCTGGGAAACTAGGAACTGACTGGGGAAACTAGAAGCCATTACTGGGAAACTAGAGCCATGACTGGAACATGTAATCACCAAGTGGTAGTCGAATGAAGCATTTCATGATCACAGAGCTCTCCAAAAAAAACTCGACTTGCCACAAAACAAGTTGAGATTTTTATGTCTCTGAATTAACTGAAATTTCAGAATTTTTCTCGGGGAGTATCAGTGACCATAAAAAAGAGTGCTAGGATCACGAATGCACCTTTAAAATTGATCCGCCATCCAACCATCTTTTAACTGACCCATGTACTTTGTTGTAGGTGTATGTATTATATTAATGGTCTTACTAGAGATACATGTGTAGTATTTTAGGTATAAAGAGACCTTGTGGAGTATTTTACATTGTGGTGTATTTTATACTCAGGTTACTATGTTACGAAATTGTCATATTAACGGAATAAACAATCTATTAATTGAGGTTTATTCCGTAAAAGAGTAGAAAAGAGGATTTTTCTAAGTTTAGTATATATAGGCCGTGCGCGCAATCCTCTTGGCTAGATGCAAAGTGAGAAAAACTGAAAAAAATGAAAAAAAAAGTGAAAAATCTAAAAAATGTCCTTTACAGAGAAAATCTCAACTATATATGTTTGAATTCTTCCTTATAAGTTTTGAAAAGTGGTATTTTTCTTCTAAAATGTCTAAAAAAGTGTCTTTTAAAGAGATTTTTCAGATAAAACTCACAATGTAGCTCTATTTAAGGATGTATGTATGTGGTATGTATGTAGTATGTTGTATGTATTGTATGTTGTATGGTATTATGTATGGTGCTTGAGTACATAATTCAACTCCGACTCTTAATCTGCTCACTTGGGGTAAATTAAAGGCACTATCAGTGATTTGATAATTCAGAAATAGAACTAAATCAATCAAAAATCAGATTTTGCATGTCGTACATGTATAGGGCATAAACAGGAGTAAACATTTTGAAAGTTTCATAAATGTAGAATATGTAGTATTTGGTCAGTTTCTGTACAATTGGTATCTTTTTCAATCCACAGTCTCAAAATTAATCATGTACGACAATCAATAACGTTTCCTAACTGTTTTTGTTAACTTGAGCACAATGAAAATGCGGGTTGTGCAAAACATGATGGGTTGGGTTAGTTGCAAATGAACGCTCATTGGACCCGTCTTTCTTCAGAGAACATCAATGGGGCTCGATACCGTCCAATGTCAATAAATGATGTTTGTTCCCTTCATTGAACAAATCTTACTCATTTTCAGTTGCAGCGAAATGGCCAATTTATCGAGCGTGGTGGGCACTAGATGTGCGCCTCCTCCCCACAGAAAGAAAACTGTGCCCTTGCTGAATTTGGAGATCGTGTTATTTCCCTGAACCATCAAATCAAGTGGCCACCATGATCTCCTGATTTTTTCTTGGGAAACCCTCAAATCAAAAGTTTTTTATCGACTCCTCCAACGACCTTAAATGAGCTTCAGCTAAATCATGGCAAGTTGACCCTTGTCAAGACCGACAGAGCCTTAATCAAACCGTACTGATTGTATGTTATGATTTTTGCGCACAGCATTTGTCTTTGGTTTGCGGAAAATAGCCATACTTTTTTCAAATTATTGTCACCCTCCAATGATTTGCACATATGAAAGAAAGATATCTGGATACTAATTGCTGTAATCAATCAATGCAAATACCCATACCTTTATTTTTTAGGATTGTTTATATACTGTTTACTTGCTTTTTTACACGCCTTTATCGGTATCCACACTCCCGGCAAGTAATAGACAAAGCATCCTAATACGGACAAATTGGATATGTGTCATTACTGTCCTGTATGGACCAACATCTTAAATACATGAGTGCAACTGTTGGCAATTTCTTGCCCAAGTTTGTTTACAAATAAACCTAAACCTCAGGTTCTGAAAAAGAGGCAAATAGAAAAATGTACTTAAAGTGACAGGAGGAGATTTTTTAGGATATGAATTTCTCTCAAATTTCACTGGATTGGTTGTAGACCACCTACTGAGAACGTTTGGAAGGTTTATTGGACAAACAGGTGCTAAAGAAAACCGCAAACCTTGTTTTGAACTTGCCTGCTATCTTAATAGTTCCCCATAGAAAACCATGCTTTGACTTTCTGTCGTGCACGACAGAAACTACTAAATCATCTTATTACATAAAGACAGCATATTCGGCTTATTCACTTCAGGTGTGATCTAATACATTGGTAAGCATTCCAAATATGTAAAAAACCTACAATCTTTTTCATAAGTCCTTGGAACACCTGTTAATATTGGCAGCTATGAAAGAGTTAATAGGCTTGAAATGCATTGTAACTATAACTTTATTTCCCCCTCCCCATCCCCTCCCAATCAGTGTTGAAAATAATATGGTGCGAGATTGCTCAAGTGTGTCGTGCTCATGCAACATTGAAATGACAGGGCGGGAACCAAATCTGCACAAAGTGTTCCAACAATTTTGAACAAGATTGTAGGTTCGAGAAAAAGTGGGGGGTGCTTCTTTCTGGAAATCTCCTCATGTCTCTTTAATTTGTTTACAGGAAATCGTGGTTATGTAAATAATATTATTTTTATTAACAGTTACCCTAGCCCGCCTCATTTTAAACCACGGTTTCACATCAAAAGGACGATCATGCAAATTATGTCTAGTCTAAATCAAAATCAATTCATTCAGAAATGTTGGCTATTTGTTGCCCATGCATGAGCCAATTTTTGGGCACAAATAGAGAATACTTTGCTGAATTCCGTGATTTTTTGTTTTTGTTTGTGGTCAATACTTCAATTATGTAAAGAGACAACAAGGTCTGGAACAAGTCACGCTAAAACTTACAGAATTGTTTAGTTTTAAGTCTCAGTTTTTTTCTTGTTACTTTTTGTTATGACGTCCTCGTACAGGGCCAGTCACAGGTCAGAGATACCTTTCAAAACAATGACCTTGTGCACATGTCTTAATTTTATAATATAACATATTTTATGATTTGAATTGGTTCAATAATTTTGGTATTCCCAAACATTACATAAATCAAATTTACCATTATACACAATTTATATAACTGATACTTAATGTCCAAAAGAGGCGATGCGTCAACGAGATATTCCTCTCAGCGAAGACTTCAAAAATGACAGCATGCAAAGTCACGCCTTAAAATCCCTCAGGTATATTCCATTGGAATCTTCTCAGATCCTGAAGAAAACTTTTGTCCAGCAGTTCAGACTACAAGTGAAATAATTCCCTTGACGCACTCGTCCATCATATATCAGTCAGATAATCACCCAACTTTTCTATCTGTCCACATTTGGAATCCATTTTGATTCCCATCACTTTCGGCTTCAAAGACGACAGTAGAATAATTACAACAGCAACTCGGCTTCACATGGAATTAAATATCCTGGCACTAGGTACTTTACCAGGTCTGCTCCTCAATGCAGAGGAAAAAACGATCTATTTCTAGCTACTTGTTAGTAGTGGATGCTGGCAGAGACTCCTTCCAGTGATATATTTAACTTCTCACAGATAGATTCCCCCTTCTAACAATAATCATTACTCCATTCTCAATGCATAACATACCCTTACACTAGCTGACCAATCGAAGTCATCCCCCGAATTAACATCCCTTCTATAATATCACTTATGGTGGATTTCCCTAGATTCTGCAATGATTTCTGATCTCAAAGCATAAACAGTTGAGGTCGTTACCAATTTAGCATCTTGGGAAATCCAATCACCTCACTGTCCCTAGTTGCAAACAACAACAGGTGCATCTTGTATAACAACGCTAGGAATCCCCTTTTTCTCTTTTTATCATAAACAAAGTACTTTTCCTGTGAGGAATCTTTTCTCAATAAAATTGCTAAAGAATATTTTTTAAAAGTTTAAATCGAAAAAATGGCGGCCATAAACACTTTACACTTCGGAATGGTTTTAGTGTCGATTGCAAGTATGTGTTAAAACAAACGGCAACGTTTAAATTTTAAATGGCGATATCTCATGATCTGGTAGGCGACAGCGTAAGGATAAATCGATAGAAACTTCCAACCCTTTGTGGCATTTTCGACATTCCTCCTCGTTATTTTGTTCCGATATTCCGTCTATACCTTTCTGTAGAGGTTGGTTTTCATGGTAACAATGGTATTCCTTGATCATCCATTGTAAACCAACGCCCGGCTTCATGAATCGGATCAGGAAGCAACATATTAAGGGATTAGCATTGATTTTGCTAAATCCGAAACATCACAAAAAATCAGCAAACTTCATATTTTTATATTTTTGTTACTGGCATAGATATGTGAACATAACCTGCAGTGGATTGGCTTGAATCCGTGTATTAAAGACAAGCAGTACTTTTTTAATCTGATTCTGTAATTTCTATACGTGCAATTCAACTTCCGACTTTAGATCAAAAAAGCTTTCCGGGTGATATTACGATTTCATGTGGGATTTGTGCACCAGATCAATGCACTTGAACCTCAAACAAACCCTATTGATCTTTTTATTTTGTACCTGGTGGTAAACCACATAAGCCTCATTGGTATGGACACTTGCGTAATTGAATGGAAATTCATGATTTTTTTTATTTTTTTTATTTTTTTTATTTTTTTTATTTTTTTTACAAAGTCATGTTACAACTTTATTCAATAAATGAGGGTAAAGTGGTTGACTTTTTTAATTGGCAGCACCTATTACACTGTACCTGGATATACTAACTTACTAACTTTTTTTTGTGCGGCCAGAAATTTAATGGATTATGACCTACGTAAATTTTAGTGCAGTGTTTCAACCTTTTGTTTGTTCCCCGATACCCCCCATTTCTTGACACTTATCTTGCGGCGACCCCCCATTTACTCAAAATAATATATTCTCCCGAAACGAAATTTGACACCGAGAAAAATTGAATGTTTTGTGGAGGGTAATGTCAGTGGCAACCCAATTTTTCAAGCAGGAAGGGGCTTGCCACAAGGTCGCCTATATCTACCCGTAACTCTGAATTGACCTGACGACTGTGAAGCCAAGGGCATCCTTAAAAAGTTCGGTTGTGGCATTTTTGAAAAGGGGCATGGGTGGCTCTTCAAAACAAAAAGAAAATCAAACTCTTCCTAAAACAAGTGCTCACAAAGTGTGCAAAAATATTTCATTACAATCGTGTTAATTTTGGTCTTTGACCATCCTGTAAGTGACAATTTATACTGATTTGTGTTCAAGTGTGCAGAAATTTACTAATCAATACAATCAGGGTTGGCCGGTATTTTCCTCCCGCCCCGGGAAATACCGTGCGTACATACCGTTATTACCCGGTATCCCACCAGCATATTTTGTCCAAAACGGAAATACTGTGGAAATGCCCGGGATACTCAAAAAGTGCTATTGTCACAAAAAACTTAATTTTCTTTAAATAATTATGAAATTAACTACAACCAAGATAAAGCACTTTCACTGCAATAATGAACCCAGTGAGGGGGTTGATAGTGTTTTTCATTTTATCACTACTTACTATTTTATCAAGTCTCTTTTGATCGTAGATTTTTTGCACATTTCAATTTAATCATCATTTCTCTCATATTAGTTTAATACCTCACAATTACTAAAATTCTTAGTGGTTCAATAGCCACAGATAGAAAATATTCATAATTGGCCCAGGTAAAGAAATTTACTTTACCAGCAAAGACATTGTAAGTGCACATGTATGCAAAATTCCAAGTAGGCCCTACATGTTAAGATGCACATGAACTGGCTATGCATGGCAGCTTTTTTCTAAATTCTATCATTCAGTTTCTTATGAATCCAATGAATCGCTTATCCAAATGTAGCTGGTCCGTTTTTCATAAGAAACAAACAACCTATTAATTGATTGTCCAGGCCATCATTTATAAAATAAGAGGAGCTCTGATACCTCCAGAGTTCATATTAGGTGGCACACAAGGGCTCAACTTTTGCAGGTCATTTAAAAAAAAACATGCCTTCAATAATACGGACTCAACTTATTTGCTCCTGAAGACTGTTGAGGAAAGCTGTAGGACTCTGGCACCAACTGAGCTCCTCAGAAATGAGTTCTGATTGTCAAAATAATGTTTAGCCCACACCAGGTAGCCTCATCTGATTTTCTAAATAATACTATTTTTGTTTGTTTGGAATTATTACAATCACTTAGGGAGTGTATTGAACTGAATTAAACCTTCAAACATACCCAGATTATCCCCACATTATACCTTAAACATGTCTAATTTGAGGGCTAACCCCCATGAAAGGTCTCAAATTGTACGTACATCCTGTAGTATTTCCCGGGTATCGATCAGGTATTTCCCAGTATTTCCCGGTATTCCCCAGTATTTCCCGTATTTACCAGTATTCCCGGTATTTCCCACTATTTCCCGCAGGTGGGAAATACTAGTATTCCCATCCCGGAATTGCCAAACCCTGATACATTCAATTGATAATTAACACTGGCAAAATCAGTTCTGCTGCTTGACATAGTGTTAAATTATCTTAGTGCCTAGTTCTTTTCCCTTCCTATCTAAGACAAGTAATTTCATTTTCATTTCAATTAACTTCGCGACCCCCTTAAGGTCCGTGGGGGTTTCCCAACCAGCCTAGAGTTTGGGAACACCTTGATTTAGTACAATTAGTGAGCAGGAGAGCGTTGAAATTCAATCTCTACGTCAAACACACATGCTCACTTCGCAGCCTACAGTGACCTTGTAATAGGAATTCAATTGCTCCACGCTGAGAATGACAGTCTCAGACTGTAATTGATGCAGTCCAACTTTTCAAGTCCATCACAGACTGGTTAAAACACCAAGCACCCCAATCCACCCTGTGCCACAGATCAAGCTGACCAATTCTTTTAGTGCCCTTGATGATGAGCCCAACTCGACTCCCCTTCTAAAACAGTATCATCTCAACTTCCCTCTCCACAGCTACCTGTTGCTAGCAAACCAAAACACACAGCAACCAAAAGTGCTACTCCTCAAGAGAAGACATGCCAGCAAACAAACCAGTGTAACCCTGACTAATACTAACTGCCCACTCAGAAACTCATACAGGCGCCACAAGCAAATCAGCATAATATTGTGATTGCAGCAATCTATCCTGCAAAAGAAATGATTCAGCAGATTTTACACCGGGCAAAACAACTGAAGTTCTGGCCAAAAGTGGTGCCAGAATCCTGACGTACAGCGTCTAGTACAGGATTACAAAGGCAAAACCTCTGCCAATGGTATATCCTACCCAGCTTGGAACTCAACAGTACCCCAAGGCTAATCTTGAAACCTGTGAGAAACAAGCTCGTGCCCTCATTGAACCACTCTGCCAAATTTTCAAATGCAATATTATCATATCAGGAGTGCTTCCCAGGTTTTTGGCATACAAAAGCTAACCGTGTATCAGCCCAACTGAATGCATCTTATCTTCCGTAGAAAATTGCAACTCCAGTCCACGAGTCACATTTGTTGGAATCCCTCCCTCCAAGTTTCTTTGATCACACTTTATTACGTAGAACTTATACTGGGATAAGGTTCATCTTAACAACACGGACCTGAAAATTCGTGTTTCATAATCTAAGAAGGCCTATCACAATGTGTTTTTCCCTCACAGGTATGGTGCACAAGGAGTAAAATAGATTTTTGTCAAGCTCACAATGTTGCCACATCATATCATGTGTATCAACAATAACTGAAAATATATCTCCTCAGACATCAGATCCAACCATAATTACAAATAGAACTTCAATAATACATCATGTTTAAGCTCAAATTGTCATCCACATGTGCACCTGTAATTATGTTAATTCTGGTAACACTCACTATGATAAATCATTGTAAATAATAGCTCTGAAAATGCTGATGTACAAAGGAGGATAAAGCTAAAAACATAGACCTTATCATTAAGATCAATAAAATGTGAATGTTTGTAAATTGTATTTCACTCCTCAATAAGACTCACCAACGATACAGATTCATTTAGTTTTTTTAATGATATTAATGAGAATTGTAATCTATACTCATGATGAATTTACGCAAACTCATAATCTTATCAACACTAATTTTTCAATGTTTAAATCTAAATATACGTAAGTATGTCACAAATTTTGATAAATTTTAAAAGACCATCTTAATGTAATTAATTGGACTTTCAGTTTTTGTGTTGCCTGAAAACCTGGTTTCACCAGACACATCAAATTTGATTATTTTAACTAACTTAAAAGATTACAACTTTGATACTGTAAATAGAATTGATTTACATAGGTGGTGTAGGTCTTTATGTCCTTAAATAACATTACTATAAAATAAGAACGGATTTATGCCCACAAAATGTTTTCATACTGCTGCTTTTATTTAAATAAAACACATCTATGACAAAAAACGTAATTGTTGGAGTTATTTATAGACATCATCACAATAGGGATTGATTTTATATAAACATTTTGATCAGATACTTAATAAAATTGCCCGTGAGAATAAATATTTATTTAAACTGTGGTGATTTCAAGATTGATATCCTAATAGCTAATGATGGCCTATTAGTGTAATTTCATTGACATGATCTACTCGATGCGTGCTTTAACCCCTTATACTTAGACGACACTTCATTACGATAAAGTGCTACTTATTGATAATATCTTTAACCAATACTCTTAACAATAATAGTGGTATCTTACTATTAGATATATCTGACCATCTTCCAACTTCACTTTAACTGACAATCAAGTAAGACTCAATAAAAACAAACTTCAAACTACTAGAGATTTCTCAAATAATAAATATATTGCGCTAAAAAAATGCCATGTCTGCAATTAATTGGGATAATATGCTTAAATATGATGATGTTAACAATGCTTATAATAACTTTATATAAATTTTCATTTCTTACTTGACCCAACAAACACACCACTTATTAAGAAAATTAAAAAAATCTAATCTCACACCAAGATCGCCGATGGGTAACCAAAGAGTTTTTAAATGATAAATAAAAAAAGCAGATTTAATAAACAATATCTAAGGAATAGACCTTACAAAATAGAACTAAATATAAAAACAATACATAACACCGTTAATAAGCTCTTAAGGAATGCTAAAAAGCACTATTTTGTCAATCAATTAGATAAAGAAAGAAAAATATTCAACACCTGGAAACTACTTAATAATATAATTATAAACAGAGTAATCTTGTTAATAACGAGTTTTAGCTTAAATGAAATCAATTATCAATTATCCTAAACAAATTCCGAATATTTTTAATATGACTTCTTCATAAATCTAAGGCCGCAACTCAGGTTAAACAAATAACCAAATACTCATACTCAACTGTTTTTTTTTTTCATCAACCTTTCTCCTATCCAAATGATAGTACAATGTTCTTTACGCCCATCACAGAGGATGAAGTAAATTAAAAGTATCATCATTTAAATGCTAAAAAAAGTCCGCCCAGATGGTAATTCCATCCCAGAATAATTAAAAACGTGCCGCTGCTAATTAAGCAATCCTCTAACCATCCAGATACAACATTCACTTGACAACAGGCATAGTACCTGAGCAACTTTACAAAGCCAGAGTTTTCCATTCATAAAAAGATAGTAAAAATAAGTCCCAACCTACAGGCCAATTTTGTTTTTTCCTGATTTTCAAAAATTTTAGAGCGTCTTGTTTTTAACAGATGCATCTCATTTATAAACAAGCACAACAACTCTTACTCTTTGAAACAATTGGGTTACTGTCCCTAAACACTCAACAAGTCTGGTATAACTACGCTGTGCACAAAATTACTCAAGCTTCTAATAATTATCAAACTGCTTGGTGTATTTTGACTTTCCAAGGCTTTGATAACCATACATCATGATATCCTTCTTACCTAACAGCATCACTAGGTCTTCAGAGGTATTGTCGTGGATTTGGTTCAAAAATTACCTCCCAAACAGAACACAGTTTGTGTGACTACAATAGCCACAAATCTTCAACAAAATATATTGCACGGGTATGGCCCCAGCTCTATGTTAGTACGCCTTGGGATTTATCATTGCTATTAATGATGTTCCAAATGCTCTCCGTTGTCATTTATATTATATTCAGATGATACCAGTGCATTTACATCACATAATGATATTATAAACTAATAGCAATAATGAAAATGTATTTAACCTGAACACCTGGTTCAGTCAATAAATCTCACTAAATCCTAAAAAAAACATAACTACATGCTCTTTGTCACGCAAACTAACCAATAAATAAATTAACCATTTGAAGTGATCTCTATCCGATGATACAAAAATAAATCAAGTTAATGCTTTTTTAAATTTTTTAGGAGTCACTATTGCCAAACCTTACCTGGAAAAATCACATTTAGGATTTCGGAGAAATGATTCATATATTGGTATTCTATAAAAGTAAAACACTTTCGCCCGCAACTGCACTTCTAGTCCTCTAGAACACACTGTTTCTCTCCACATTACATATGCTTACAATGCATGGGCAGTGCATGCAATGCTGTAAAGGATAAACTGCACATTATTCAAAAGCGTGCACTGAGATCAGTGAGCAATAGTGATTAAGAAGTGGCAGCTAACCTTTATTTAATTATTAATACAATCAACTAAAAATAAATGATTTGTGTAAACTTAATATTGGAACATTCAGTACAAATTCATAGCAACACTTGTTTCCCTCCACATTTGATAACATGTTTTTAACAATGCCAAAACCACACTTATTCTACAAAAATCGCTTCAAACTTTCAAATACCCAATATTAAACTTGAATTTAGTGGTAAATCCATATCTTATGCTAGGGGTTCACAATGGAACAACATACCACCCAAGTCAAACACTCAAAAAATCTTCATTCTTTTAAGCTTAATTACAAAAAGTCCACTCATTCAAATTATAAACAAATGGAAATTGCGTCTGGGACTTGACAGCCTTATTCGGCTTACTTGCCAGTACTCTTCCACATTATTTTCCTTATTCAATTACATTTACTTATCATTTTGTAATATGTTTATACGGATGTATGATTGTGGATAGAATTAAATGTTATGTTATGTTATGTTTTGCCCAGTGTAAATGATAGTGCTACATGTAGAGGCAAGACTTTATGTCACACCTGTAAATTTGATTCAGTAGTCTCGTGCTTTGGAATATGCAGCAACTACATTCATTGTTTAAACATGTATGTGTATCAGCACATGTACATTGTAAGGTCAAATAGGTGTATAAAATTTGTAATATTTTACATCTTTAGCATTTGTTTTATATTTTCATGGTTTGTAAGGCATTTCAGTGGTTTTGTTTAATCGGATATTGAAAATCGTCAAAACATCAGATTTTGGTATGTCTGTAACAAAGCTTAGGTATCCTAAACATACCCTACAAATATTAAGACCAAAAGCAGCCTAATAGGACAAAAATTGGATATTTAATCATTAATGTCGGTACGGACACTTACATAAAACTTAAAGGAGATCATATCTTTGAAATACTGCTTAGTTCTTCTGTCAGTTTTTAAATTGGAATTAAAATAACTTGAATCTACAACTTACCTTTTAGCTATTCCTGCAAAAATTTCAAATATTTTGCTCTTCCAGGGGGATCAGTGCTATAATCTTTATATGAAATCCTGCCTTTGGTATTGGTTAATTTACTAATGCATTTAGAATACCGTAGTGTTTGTAATAAACGCTCCCCTCTAATAAAATGCCCCCTCAATTTTTTTCACTACATTTAATGTTCCAAAAATACCCAAAAATCATGCCATACGTGCAAGTGCAGTTGACACAAAAAGTATATCGGCATGATTTTTGGATCAGGTATTTGTACCAAAGTCGCATAATTTGGTAAGTTTTCAAAGATATACATTTTGTTGCAAGGTCTGCATCTTGCATTTAACACCTGTAAAAAAGCGTGCAAAAATGGCCGAGATTGAGCGCCTGAAGAGACGTAAAACCCCAAAACCAAAAGTTGCAGTTTTGGCATTTTCAATGGGGCATTGCAGTGTACTGTGACAGGAACACGCGGACCACAATCAATATGCATAGGCTTTCTTGCATCATTCAAGTCGGAAATCCTCTTTGTGTTAGAATCAATACACACGTGATTATTGTTGTACCACATAGTGACATTGAAAAATCCAAAAAACTGCAACTTTGGTGTGGGGCTTTACGTCTTTCAGGTGTTTTATCGCAGCCATTTTTGCATGCTTTTTTACAAGTGAGGAATTAAATGAAAGCAAGACCTAGTCGAAACACATGCCGAGATACTTTTTGTGCCAGCTGTATATACATAATCAGGTATATAGCATTTTAGAATTTGGGACATGGTTCATTGTTCAAATACATGTAATATACATTTATATTTAGACTATCTTTGGTTAATATGCAATACATTCTCAGATAAATTGCATGAATTTAATCTAGATGCTTTTTTATGACTTTGACTGGTGTCTTTTGATCATTGTATAGTAAAATTGAAAAGTAATTGGATTGTTGTGTCATTTCTTTTAAAAATTGTATTTTATTTTGAATTTTGCTGTGTGGTTCTGCGGCAGAGATAATGGTTACCAGTTGTGTGGTGTGAAGAGCACACGTTCTGGGCTAACTATACCCAAATTTCTGTTCTCCTCAAAAGAATTTTCAGTATGATTTTTGTTTTCCTCCATGAATAGCATGGTCCCACTTTTGAGGTGTTGTTTATATTGGTGTATTGGTAGGTAAACACAACACCACAATCGTGTCCATAATCTGTTCTCTTTTTGGAATAAGAACCCCTCTGTTAATTACTCAATAATCATGGTGACCTCATTGTGAACATGATGAATTTGGTGACCCATGTGACATGATGACTTTGGGGACCTCATAATACCTTATGTCCACATTCACAAACAAACGGCGACGACCTTTGCATTCAGTGAAAGCTATATTTTTGCATTTTTTTTAAAATCCTTAGTAACCAATATTGTACACATAATTGGTCTTGTCGTAAATATAACAAATGTAAAACAAAATGTCACACATGTGACTGACTCAAATGAATGTCATTATGATAAATGTCACATGTGACTGCCTCAAATGAATGTCATTATAATGATAAATGTCACACATGTGACTGACTCAAATGAATGTCATTATAATGATAAATGTCACACATGTGACTGCCTCAAATGAATGTCATTATAATGATAAATGTCACACATGTGACTGACTCAAATGAATGTCATTATAATGATAAATGTCACACATGTGACTGACTCAAATGAATGTCATTATAATGATAAATGTCACACATGTGACTGACTCAAATGAATGTCATTATAATGATAAATGTCACGCATGTGACTGCCTCAAATGAATGTCATTATAATGATAAATGTCACACATGTGACTGACTCAAATGAATGTCATTATAATGATAAATGTCACACATGTGACTGACTCAAATGAATGTCATTATAATGATAAATGTTATTATGTCACATGTGACTGACTCAAATGAATGTATGATACTCTTAAGTTTGTTTCCTGTAGGCTGTGCCATTGGAGCCATTTTAACCACATTTCCTTTTTTATTTGATTTTCTGAGAAAATTTTATTTTTTTACACAAAAAAGGGCTTTATAGAAAATGTTCATTTTTAAAAACATAAGTGATTCCAAACTGATATTTTTGTTTTTTATAAAGAAATAATTTGGCAGTCAAATATGGTTGCAATTGTTTTGACTTGACATTAGTCCCGATTTGAGCCATTTCTGGGAGAAATCCTTTTAAAAAATGCATTTTGCATTTAGGTTTTTGGACTACCTCCTGGAAACAAACTTGTTTTTTTTGGGGGGGGCACTTATAGGAGAACACTATCAATGTAGAGGAAGATAGAGTTAATCATTCCATCCAAATTTCAATTTTGTGAAATAAGCAGTTTTCATGTGATTGCAGTTTGATCATTGGTGATGAGAAAGCAGCATGTTTAAGAAGCCAAAATATTATTTCAAGTTGGCATATAAAAAGAAAATTGTGCCTAAGAAGCATTGGGCCACACAAGTTGGACAAAATCCTTATGTGTATTTACGTCAACACATTTCTGAGAATGACACATTGCACAGCCTGTCCCTTAACTGCTTAATTATCCATGAATAACACAAATTTAAATCATTAGTAGACACACGTTAAAACCCAAAATAATAAATAATTCCAAAAAAAATGCCAAAATAATTCCTTCCTTGGGATATTTAAAAAATTTAATAAGGAAACTTGTGATTTTTCTCTTTTGCTGCACGTTTCCTTTTAAGATTCTTCCAGGAAATATCATGCCCGCCCCCTACCTGTGATCTCCTCCCAATATAATGTAAAACATCTAGAATTATATTTTCTATCTGAGTGATTTTTTTAGTTTTGAGTGTGTAAATTAAACAAATCTATATAAACCCTGTAATAGGTAAATGTTCAAATACATATGAATTTTGCACATTAAGTATGAACAGTATGTAAACTATAGAATTATCTGTGGTGTATAATCAATACAGTGATTCTATACATCATTGAATGTCAAATTGTTGTGTAAATGCTTTAATTCGCACACCATGAGACTTGCAATGTAAGGGTAAATCCAATTCAACCTCTGTCTCTATTAGTATCAAATGGGATTTTTCAATTCAGTCTCAGATATCAAAGGATGATTTGGTTAAGCATTCTTCCAAACTGGACAATGGTCCAAAAGTGGCCACATGGACTCTTATCCCATTTAGAATCGCCACGTGAGTTTGCCTAACCGGGATCATATATGGTATCTATTTGAACATAATCTGGTCTTGATGTGTGCCATTACGTATGGCAACGTAGGCCGGGTCCTGGCTTTATTTTGGGTGGGTGCTTCTGAGATCCAACCTCGTAGTAGGAAAGTTGTCACAAGTGCCAGATACCCACATATCCCCGATAGTTAACCTTCAGGAGGTTTCAGGTGGTAGATGTGGGGGAGAAGTGTGGTATCGTGCTCCCCACTTAACACTTCTTCAACAGATGTACTTCACCTTGATCTTGTGATCATTTGAGTTTCCCCCACCCCGAGTCAATCGGGCCAAAAGAGTGAGGGAGTCCAAAGCAATCTTTGAATGCTATGAGTAAAACATTTTCTTGGTATCTCTCTTTGCTTTTACTTAACCACATTTTAAACTGATATTTAACAAATTTGAAAGCATTTCAGAATTTCCAGAACCGTGCCTTTAAGGGACTCTTGTAATGTGAGCAATTCAGATATTGGATCTTTAAAAAAAGTGTTTCTTTTCTTGAAGTGATTCTAAAGTGAGTCGATTAACTGATGAACGTGAGCAAGAAAGGGGTTTCATTCACCTGAGGCAGCGTGGGCTGTAGACACAGCAGCATACACCTACAGGCCCCCTTAGCCCGAAAGGGCTGACCCTCTCGGGGTGAGATCCACCCACGATCTCTACAACTCTGGATAGGCTGGTCTCCACGCATTGAATAGGGAACCGGTGAAGAACCGGAATTCAAAGCATCCCTTTTGTCTACCCAAAACTTCCTCCGTTGCACGGTTTCTATGGGATGATTCACACGTATGCCTTTATAGGAAGTACTACTTCTGCGGTCATATCTGAAAAAAATATCAAGCGTTTGCAATTTGGCATGGAGTAATGTTGCCCGTTTGGCCCTGAAATTAACTGTGAGGGAATAAAATGTATTCTAAAGCATTTTGCCCGCCCGATTAGTGATGATACGGGTGGGCACATGGGTACAAACGTCATATGCTCATAATACTGTATGCACTTGCATTGCCACTTTCCTAGACTAGTGCTTGTGCTCTAAAAAATTCTATGACTCCAATGGCATAGCTAGTATGGAGCGCTTACCTGTAGTTCACATAAATTAGTATCATTGCCTTTTTGCTGGATACATTGTTAGAATTCTGGATCACAATTAGGCCAAGGGAGATCTTGTGATTTTTACATTTATCACAAAACAGGTCACTAACTAGCTTATAAATCCCAATGTTCACGGACCAAAATTTCAGTTCCAATTTTAATTTTCCAAGGTATTAAACAATGATTTTATCCAATGAGGGCGGCGGGGGGGGGGGGTCCGATTTTCAGTGAAAATAACCCCCTAACGGGAGTCTACTGAGCAGTATTTTGGTTAATTATACCAGTTTTCAGGGTTGTTTTAATATGGGACCAATTTGCCGTAAAATTATAACCCCTTTCTGGACTGTTTCCTCAATACGTGACTCAATACCTTTAAAAAATAGCCAATATACCCAAAAATTCACTTTTGCATATTGCAGAAAATCCACACTCGGTTGTTTAATTTTGGCCTGATATGTTAGGTTACATTTAACCTATTTTTATCATTGAACCATTCACAATCCACTGAATTTGATACCCCTAGAACTTCATTATATGTGAATTTTATACCTCTAGAGGTTGTCCCACTTTGCAAGCTATTGTCGCTTTTTTTGGAACGAGCATTGTCCCTGACCAAAATTCAAGAACCCCCTGGAATTTTACAACTTCCAAAATATCTTAAAGGAGGATGGCCCCCGCTGTAAGGATATGAACTTTTCATCTTGATAGTTGGCTTCACCCAAAAGCCCCAGCTGTAAAGTTTCGCGCCGTATTTCAATCCGTTTTGCTGTATAGCTAAAACTGATTTTTAAGCCCCATTTACTACGGTAAATTAATATTGGTCGAGACCAAATTGGGCACATATTTTGCGCTCATAACTTCCAACCAAATATCCTTTTGGCCCAAGATTTCACCATGGTAAATGAGAAAAATAGTATCTTTCTTCTGATATCAAAATGTTTTGACCATTCCGGTAAATCTTGGGGCTTCTGGTGAGGAGGCTATAGCGATCGGGCCATGGACCTCTTTAGTAATATGTTTTTAAATAGAACGTTGCATGCCCCCAAATTTCTTAAAAAGCCTGTAGAAAAAAGATACGCGGTTCATTTCCCCATAAAGAAAATGAATGCTTAACTCTCGTCTACCTGAGCCATTTTTTTTTGTAAAAAATTTCTATTGGGGCGGGGTTACCACCCCATATGATTTTACTTTTTACACATCCGCTTCCTATAAATTTGGTACCACAAGAAGCTTGCGTTTTCTCTTTCCATTGGTACAAATAGGAATAACAACATTCCCAGCAGATGAGGTCATAAGTTTTTACAGAAAGGCGAAATACATGCTATAGGGTGAATTGAATTTTTCAAATTTACTCAAAAACTCAACTAAACACCTGTGTAAAAATAGTAAGTTCCCATCATGTAAATCCCAGAACTTTTTCAATGTTTTTGTGACATGACTTCATGTGAAGTTGCCTAATGCTATGCATATTGGTACTTATCAATGAAAAGATTAGGATGATAGCTATCCATTTGGTACCAAAATCAGTGGGTCGGTGGGTATTCCCGTGTCCATACTAGGCGTGTTGCTACTCTAAACTTCTAAAACCCAACCCCACCATGCCATCACTTGGGAGCGTACCAAGTCAATTGCGGGCTCAGAAGTGGGAAATGGTAAAGCCAAAAAATCTTAAAGGAGTATACTAATATCTAATATATCGTGAATCCTAGTAGTCAAGCACTTACTCAGTTACCATGGTTACTGCATATTATTGTGTCTGTGAGCTGAAACCTGAATAATGGCTTTTTAAAAAAGACTTTTAAAACATTTTGAATCATATTTTGTTCGAACACCCCCATCACTCTAAAATCAACCAATAATTGACAAACCTTGACATACGCGGTAAAAACATTTAATCGCCTAGTTCTGTCCCTTTTCCGTAGTTTCCCTATTCCTTTGTACGGCGTCATGCACGCTCGGGTTCTTGGGTAGAGCAAAAGGGCCGCGCCGTGCACCTTCCCACTTCTTCCGGTTTCCATCCCGGCGCGTCGAGCGGCGACAGCCTATCCATTGTGTAGAGACATTGGATCCACCCAACAACTCTCCAAACAATGGCAATTCTCTCGCCTTTTATAAACCCGAACAAATCAGTTTTTTTTTTAAATCTTTCAATAGATAGATTATTTTAAATAAATCAACTTAAATTGAAGAGTTGTTTCAACATGAAAAGAAATATGAGAATTAAGATAATATGTCACTGATTCACCCTAAAAAGATTTTTAGTGGCTTACCAAGGTCATGATTTCCACACAGTGAGAAGCTGATTCCCAAGGGTGCTCACACATTGCATGGAATTACGTTTGGTTGCCAGTTCAAATCCGCAATAAGACAATGAAGAAAAAAAAAAAGTCGTCCGTGTCCGAGCAAGCCAAAGCGCAGAGTGCCCATCTTCCTTCCATAGCGTTTGGGCAGACCTCGTATTTGTTTTCTGTGGGGGGTCGCCACTCTAACCGCACAGCGAGTCTGTTACTTTCCCAGCAATGAATAATGCTGGTACCACATTTATACACCTGGTGTAGAGGAGTAATGGGCGGTAACGTGCCTTAATACTCAATGGCACAACACTTTGCCGCAGTAGGACTCGAACCCCACGACTTTTGGGTTTGCGGGACGAGCGCGCCAATCCACTGACCAGACTGTTGCCCTCAATGAAGGTTCCCATCCAATGTTGCCACCTTAATCTGCCTGGGACAGTCAGACAGTGCAGGACAATACTGAGGTTGCCAGTTTGAAATTGCCCAGATGCCAACCAGGCGGTGAAGGTCAAGTAATCTCAGCAATTCCGTCAACAGGGACCACTTCATGACGGGCAACACACTTTGTTATGGCCATGCCCATTATCAATTAAGCTGCGAAGAGAGCGTGTGGCTCTTTCAACCGCTATTGAAAACTCCACGCGAGTACGATCTTCAAACGCTTTTCCGCTAAGTCTCTGGCGTTGTAAACCGCCCTGCTTCATGCCTTTCATCGTGCATTGACTTGTTGTTAAACAATAACATACAGCATCTATTCAGTTCCAATTTATCTTTGACTTTTCTGATTTTTGAGCATTCAAAAATTAGTGGAGAATGGTGGCATTTGACGATTTAATACGTGATTTTGATTTAGATAAGTTTGTCAGCATATTAATAATAATTTTTAAGAAGATTGAGGCAGTAAACAAATCATGGTATCTGGTGATCATTCAAAAACTACTAGTATTGCCAGTATTGGAGATAATGTGTGTTTGTAGTTTGTTGAATTTCAGAGTCCATTGGGTTCAATTGAGTCCGAGTCCAGCATGTCGGAGTCGTGCGGCGAATCTCCAGTCCATGGCTGGGGCCCTGAAAGGTTTCAATCCAATGGGACCCCGAGTCCGAGTCCACCGAGCATGATTCCAAGTCTGAGTGACTCGACTCGCCAATTGAGTCCAGACGAGTCCTGCCGTTCTAACTCCAACCATCCGTAGGTGGCATGCACACCCCCCCGTCAAATCTGCAACCGATTGCGTCAAAATCGTGTCTATAAACAGGCTTGTTTCAATAATTGTAACTTGCCACCTATACCTAATATTGGACGTTATCTTGGCGTCAGTTACCACTCACAGGCATAGTTTGTAGTTTTCCTACATAAGCTCACCTGGTACAAACATTGAAGGTCAACTTACAAGACGGCTTGAACTTACTGAAAACCTTCTGAGGCTAAATCAAGCATGTGGTTAGGTATAGTAATTCCCCAACAGGATGTATCTTACAACAGCAACATAAATCAAACATAACAATAAATTTTCCTTTGAATCGTCAAGTTGCCTCAACTAATCCATAATTTGTTGATGTTTAAAATTAGCACTTCCGCTATACGCGAACAAGGTGAAAAGGGTCACAACACGGTGTGTTCGAAAAAGCAAGCCGATGATATACTTCCAGTTGCAGTGAGCGATTGTCTTTCGCGCAACACCGGATATGCCCAAGAGCAAGTGGTACCATACTCCACACGCAGAATCGCTCCCTACGACTGGAATTATATACATTATACCTTGACCCCCGGTTGACCCCTGTTTGAACCAAATCAGCAATCAACTTTAACATGGTTTAAAAACCCGTAGAGTTGATGCTTCGGACTTAGGCTCAGAATAGAATTTTGGAGTACCAACCCGATTGTCATGAAAAATATCACTTTGACAGATTTGTTTATGAGTTCAACAATTATTACAGAGTAGTTATAGTAAGGGGGGTTCTGGGGCAATCCTTCCTCGCGAAAACCGCCATTTAGCTGATTAACAACCTCTACCCTCTAAAAAGTGCCTCTCTCGTACCCACTTCAAAAATTCCAAAGTTTCGCAAATACCTTTTAAATGTAATATTTGGGACATTTTAAAATTAAAAACAACGGCCTATGGGATTTTTGAAAGCTGGTAAAGTGTGCATTGTGGGCTATGTAAGTTGAAAATTTAGTATGGAGTGCTATGGCCTGTGGGGTGCTATTGTGTATGTGCTGTGTGCTTTATTTATGCTAAGGTGAGCGTGCTCTGTATATGTTGCCTATGTGGGCTGTGCGCTCTGTGGTGTACTGTGTGCATGCCTTATGTGCGTTGTCATGCGTGCTTTTGTGCGCTGTGTCGTGCTGTTTGTGCATATATGCTGTGTGCATGGCCCTATTGGAGCGATTTTAAAACCATATTCCTTACCCCAAAAAACACCCCTATACCCCCAACCTCCAAACTTCAATTTTTGCAAAGTCATCTGACAATCTGACATTTTAAGCTAAAATACAACCTAATGGTCCATAAAAAAACACTGATACACCCCCAGCTTAAAGTGCAATTACGACACGGGATAGGGTGAATGCTCGGCTGAATTTTATCTTTGCTAACCCATTCAATTTTTAATTAACCATTGCCTAAGCGTTTGCAAATTTTTTTCGTGCCAATAGTCTAGACTACATTATATTCTCCTACCACAACAGATATGGTTTCTGAACCTTATTTTTTCTAGCCATTCATTTTAAATTTACCTCTTGCCTAAGGCGGTTGCAAGCTTTCTTTTTTAAGAGTCTATAGACTTTACACCAACAGGTAATATCAAATCATACAACCGCGTCAAGCTATGAACTATTGTCCTTCCAGACACAAGTTACCTCACTCTTGCATGCACTAGATAGCTTGGGCTTGGATGTATTTCTAATTCGGTTTTCCCCGAACACATTTGGCACATGCATTGGATCGGTGTAAGTTACTAGTGTAATGTCTAATGCTCTACATCGTGTTATGGTCATTCAACCACCGTGCATATGCCTCCCGTTGTCGATCATGGAATGTAACAGCTTATCGCCAACAGTTTGACTTTGTATTGAATGCCCGGTGCGTTTGCCCATTTTCTGTTCTACTTCATTGTTACCCACAACAGTCAGCAGGTAATTTTCCTACCTGTGTGTGGTACAGGCATCACAATTGCTGGTTCTCACCTATTAATCACAACAGATTTCATGGCTAATGCAAACAACACTACCAGTCATAGTCCATATCCTAATACGTTGTCATGGTATTTCAGGCTGTTGAGTCCACACAAAAGATTTCAATTCAGGTCACTAAGAATTTGTATAGTATATAGAATTATTCAATGCTTCAATTAATTTTGAAATATCAGTCAAAGGTGAACATTAGTGAGTGCTTAATTATTTGCTGACTTATCGAGAATGTTGAAATCTGATATCGCAGAGTATATAAAATTAGACTTTAGACTAATCAAATGCTAATCCTTCTGTGTAGGATTTTTTCCTAGATCGTACAAGTCCACTAGATCGTACATCACGGGGAAAGAATACACAGACGGATGGCGGCCCAAGCTTGGCAAAAACAACAAAATGAATCAAAATGGGTGGAAATCAGGACAATTTCAATACAGAGTGCAAACCGCAAGCCAGAGGATTTTTGACGATTTTCATGGAAGGGTCGTGTGGTTAGCCGATTAGACATTATGCATAGGAGCCTTGATCTATGATGAGAGTGTTCCGGGGATTTTGGGCTGTTTCAATGGAGCAGCCATTAACCAGCGGCGGATTCGGATTTGAAAAACGTCCCCAAATTACCGGGGGCTGAAGACGGAAACTTGTCCAAAAATGGGATGCATTTTGCAAAGAATTTTTGCAGAATAACGGGGAGGCGCGCGCCCCTTACCCATTCTAGATACGCGCCTGATTAACCCGTAAAACCCGTAAGTAAACTTACTAAAATTGCAAACACAGCATACGACCTTTGAAAGAATTAAGACCAATGCTCTACAAAGACACTCATCAAGACATCTAGGTTTTGAACAAAGATACTCTAACGGTCGGTCGATGTTCCGGAGTCTGCCTGGAACCGTCAAGAATCTTGAGCAAATCAGCGACGAGCTGTATACAAAATTCACCAGATGGACTGGGATGAGTATTCGCCACTAATCTCAATTCAGGACGTACTTCACTTGGGACCGTAACTTGAAACCAAGTTCGGTTATATTGGGAATCCCAAAAAGAGGTATAAAGAGGATGTAAAAGAGCCGATTTTACACAAAATGTGTTCCCATTTAAATTGTAGCTATAATAAGAGACATGCAGAGTACAGAAATCAAGTCATTCAGTGAGTCCATATTAAAGGGATGAACCAATTAAAAAACTTTTCCCCAAATGAATGAAAGTGAAATTTTTCCACTTTCTCTAATTTTGATATCTGTGGATTTTCTTATCATAAGAATTGGGTAATAGAGCCAGCTTAACTGGAATTTTTGTTCATTTTGGTTGAGTGGTTTTCAAAGATATGGGCCTATGTGAACAACGATAAGTCAGCAAAACAGATTGGCCACGGAGCATTCATTCTTCTGAGGTATAGTTGAACCACAAAATTGCAACATCAAAAAGTAATTTATTAACGCTCTTTACCCTTTAGGTTTTCTATCTTCCAACAGTCTCCTGATTTTGCGATTCACTTGGTAGCCCCCTGGAGTGCCCTTTGTGTTGAACAGCTCTGGATGTTACACGCGTTATCCTAATTGCGGTGAGGTGTGAATGAATGAATGCATTTCGTTTAAACCTGACGTCGGTAGTTTCTGGTAATTGCGTTGGGGGGGACCTCATTGTAACTCTAGGCTTTTACATCTAAGCCAAAAAATCTAGCGGAGGTTAGATCCTGTGACCGAGGGGCCATTCCACCGCAGGCCCTAATCCAATGATTCCGATTTGGGAAAGAGTTTTTGAAGGACGGTTTCTAACCATTACAGACCTGTTGTGCTTGTACAAACCGTCTTGAAGAAACCAGGCACGATGAATTGCGCCATTTCTTTGATGCTGAAAAAATGCGCCGCAACTCTTGGTTGACAAATGTTGATTAATGCTATTGAGATAAAACCGGCATATTCAAATTCTCCATTAAATTAAAAAATGGGCCCTGCTAAAACTGCAAACTTTCATGTGATCATTAGGTCTGTTCGTGACAAAATCATTGGGGAGGGTTCTCCTTTGGCGCCATTACTCTCTACATTTTGAGAGTTCACTGAGCCAGTCATTGTAAAATTGGCCTCAACGTAAGTAGTATAGTAAGTGGGGGTCGGGGATCTTCCTCGGCGAAAACCAGCCATTTTGAGGCTGATTTTTAAACAAGCCTTCCTTACCCTCTAAACAATGGGGCCTCTATGGTTAAACCCCAATTCAATAATCTCCAATTTCGCAAATACTTTTAAGATGTAATATTTGGGCCATTTACGGCTACGTGATTTTGAAAGCTTGGTAAACAGTGTTGCAATTGTGGGCTATGTAAGTTGGAATTTAGGTATTTCAGGTGCTATTGCTGTAGGGGTGTATGTTTGTTATGCGTGGTGTGCTTTATTTATTCTTAAGTGTTGATGCGTGCCTCTATATATGGATTATGTGGGCGGGTGTGCCGCTCTGTGTGTTTTGACTGTGTGGGAATGGCCTTATGGCGTTGTGCGTGCTTTGTGGCGTTGCGTGTGTGCCATTAGATTGATGTGTGCATGGCCCCTATTTGCGGGCCGATGTTAACCCAATTTCTTAACCCCAAAAAACACCATAGACCCCCCCAATTCCTCCAAGGCTCAAATTTTGCACATCAATCTGACAAGTGACATTTTAGCTAAAAATTAAAACCCTATGGTTCCAGAAAAAAAAACACTGCTAACCCACCAGGCTTAAAGTGCCAATTTATACAGGGATAGGGGAATGTCGGCTGGAATTATCTTGTAACCCATCAATTTTAATTAACCATTGGCCTAAGGCGTTTGCCAAGTTTTTTCGTGTCAAAGCGTCTGACTACATGATATTCCTCATACCACACCAGATAGGGTTTCGAACCTATTTTTTCTAGCCATTCAATTTAATTAACCATTTTTTTGGCATAAGGCGGTTGCAAGGCTTCTTTGTGTAAGAGAGTCTATAGACTTTCACCCACACAAAGGTAATATCATATCACGGTCAAGCTATGAAAACTAATTGGTCCTTCAGGACAGCAAGTTACTCACTCTTGCATGCACTAGATAGCTTGGGCTTGGATGTGATTTCTATTTCGGTTTTTCAAAACGACCCATTTGGCACCACGCATTGGATCGGTTGTAATGTTGTAACATGTAAGTTACAAGTGTAATGTTTAAGCTTTAATCGGTGGTTTGTTATGGTCATCTAAAAGCACCGTGCAGATCCAATCCCCGTTGCCGAATCATTTGACGTAACCAAAGCTTATCGCCAACAGTTAGAAAGTGGCATGCATGCAACTTTTGCCGGAAGTTGATTTTTATCGAGTTGAAAAGGACTGATAAGTGCGAGGATTCTATTGAATGCCCGTGTGTGCTGTGTTTGGCCCATTTTTCCTTCATATTACCACAACAGCAGCAGGTAAGTTTCCTAATTCCTGTGTGTGTGGTACAGGCAATGCCTGGTTGATCACCTATGAATCAAACAGATTTCCAAATGGTAATTGCAAAACAAAAACTACAGTCATTAGTGCATATCATAATACGTTGTCATGGTTGCGTGTCAGATAGAAAAAATAGGCAATATTGATTAACGTTATGTCATGGCTGTTGAGTCAACACAAAAGAATTTCAATTCAGTCCCAAGGAATTTGGTTATAGTATTATAAGTATATAGAATTATTCAAAGGCTCAAGAATTTTTGAAATACAGGTCAGGTGAACAATTAGGCTTGCTTCTTAAATTAGTTGCTGACTTATTCGAATGTTGGAATCTGATATCGCAGAGTATATGAAAATAGAATTATGATAAATTCAAATGGCATAATACTTCTGTGCAGGATTTTTCCTTACATTGTACCATCCCACTCGGTATTGTATTAACGCGGGGAAAAGGAAATCGGGCTTGTTTTAATCTTTTGGTGGTTAAACGTGAAGGTGAGTGTAAACATCTTTTACCGTCCGTAAAATTTAAATACCAATTTCACCAAAACTGCGTGTTCAAATACACTACACTCGTAATTATATACAGTGGCCTTCTGTTAGTTCACGCCATTTGATTGCATTAATTGCGTCCTTCTGTTCCTGTAATTGATTTTCCATCAAACTGCCTCTTTTTGTGTAATGATTGCCATTGTGGTATTATAATATTAGGAACAAATATTTGTTTGAAATAAAAACAATTATTTGTCATAAGTACAAGTGTGTCAAGCTATATAAGCACTAAAATGAATGGGACCGTGATAGGCTGGAAAACGGCAGTATTTTGGAAAATAGAGTCGGCGGGATTTTTTTTTGTAGGGCACTAATATTTAAGTCAAATTAGAATGACTGTATTATATTTCTTGGCATGCCTGGATACCTGCTGTGGAATGGGGGTTGCCCCGAGGTACCGTTAGTGGAAACTGTATGATGTATGAAAGGAAAAGTAATTATTTTTGCCACAAGAACAACAGAAAATATTTAAGAAACATTTTGAATAAATTATCATAATATATATGGCATAACAATATGCAAACCAGTATTGCTGAATTAAAAAAAATTTCATATTTTTTTTTTTTTTTTTTTTTTTTTTTTTTTTTTTAAACTTAATAATGGTTTATTGTTTTATACAATGACAAAACTGGGTTTAAGGTGACCAAAAAAAAACGATTTAAATTTCTACTCAAGTCAACGTTAAAGAAATCGGTGTTGAATTTTTGCGTGCTGTGGGCCTTATGCCTGAAAGACAAGTACTGCAGCCCACAAAAAACAAAAACTCTAAAAAACACCCTCCAATGGAATTAATACGTTAAAAGGGAAAGGCACCCAAGGGAACACATTCTTTTTAGCAATGAAGGACAAACAACCACAGACCAATTGGAAATTTCTACAAAGTTTATGTTTGACACTTAATGGTTCCATTGGTTATAAAACAGGAGAAGGATGCTTCTTATTCTTTTTGGAGAAGAAAATCAAAACCAAAATTATAAAATGTTACTAACCAAGAGCTTGCCAAAATTTGGGAGGTTTGAACTTATTCAACATAGGTCTTAAAGTAAGTACTATGCAATAAGGGCCCAGAAGTACGCGATACTCCAACATTTTTACCATAATCAAATTTTATATATACAAATCAAAGTGAGGATTTACACTGATGGAACCATTTGATGACATAAAAGTAAAATAGATAAATGGCCAAAACGGAATGGTCTAACTGGGTATAAAAAACGTATTGAAAACCCCTTATGCAGTTTAAAACCTAGCAAAATACCAACCAACTTGCGTTGGTGGGTTTTCTATTGCTTACCTAACAAAGTTTATAAAAGAAATATCAACCATGGCTTTATTAGATGTTAACACAACCCAGCAAGATAATAACTGTTAAGATGGGCCATTAGGTCTGCCTTATTCCTTGTTAAACAAGTAAGATGCTGAAAGACCCTCAAACTAATCAAACGGAATTGATGGACTTGATTTTTCCGACATTGACACCCCCCACCCCGTCATCAAATACAAAAAGTCGAGAGAAAAAAAAATAATTATGAATTAATGTCTTTGGATGGAAAATGGAAAAAGCCATGTTTTGTGGCATCAAGTTAAGAAGCAACCCTTTCTGAAATACCTAGGAATTAATTTGATGCTTCATTGAAGAAAAGAATCCAGAAAAGATGGACTTACATTTACATTTACACTTGTGGGATTAAGACTTGAACCGCTCTCTACGATTCAAGGACCCAAAAAAAACAAAAGACGTAAGGACTTCTGTGGAAACCGCTGGGCTGGATGGTTATACAAGGGAAGGACTTGACTTGGAACAAAACAAAGCGATGTCGCGGGCTGGCGAAACGAAAGAGCCATCAGAATTAGGAAATCCCAACCGGAAAAATCCCATTACTAAAATTCGAAAAACTGGCCTCGAAACAATCGAAAAGCTCCTTTATAATCTACGCAGATTTGAAAATGATAATAAAGAAAAATGGAGGGGCCTACTTTAGACCAAACTCAGAGCAAATTACTCAACCGAACCACAAATAATCGAAGGGCATGTGGGTTTTTCCTATATTCTTGTAAGATCTGACGGAGCAGTAGGGCAACCAGTTGTTACAGGAGGAGTAATCTAATACAACAGGAAAATGTGTCTGCCAAGTCTTGGGCAAACAGGAAAATCAAAATAAAAGATGGTTTTGTAAGAAACCCCCAGCCAATCACAGATGACCTCTGAAGAATGGGCAAACTACAAATAATTACCAACACATTGCTACATAGCCATCAACTTATGGAAAAGGAAGGTGTCCCAAGGAAAAAAACAAGAGAGAATTACTGGACAAAGTACGAGACCATTGTCATCTAACAGAAAAGTTCGTGGAGGCCGCCAAATTACTCGTGCAATTAAAACTCAGACTAAATCCAGAAAAAACAATAATATTCCTAGTCTTTCCAATCTCAGAGGTTTACGATGCAAATTGATAATGCAAATCTATTAGACCAAACAAGAAGGTAATATGAAATGCATCCCCAATTAATATGGAAAAGTATATTCATTCTCTTTGCGCCAAATTACGATTTATCGATAGTGCACAAATGTTCTTAATGTCTTCTCTTGAAAAAATTAGTGTGGTGTGTTGTGTAGGTAAAGGGGCGAAGTAAACCAGGGAAAAAAACTTTCCCGGGGCATTACAAACATTTGAACCTAATCAATTCAGACGAGAATAATCTTAGAAAAAGAGTTTACCCATATGAGTATCATAGAACGTTGCAGCGCTTTCATGACCTGCAATTACCCTCCAGGTAAGTTTTACAGATGGCCTTACAGGACGCAGTGCATTTTGAGAAGGATGATCAACATGCCACAAAGTTATTTGGCATACATTCGGCTGTAAAAATTTAGGAGATTATCATGATTTGAGCGTCGAACTGAGGTTTTCCTCTGGCAGATGTTTTGAAAACTTTAGAACAACTCTTGGCATAGGGACAATATGAATTGCAACCTGCACATTATTATACATACCCAGGACTAAGTTGGGAGCACTTTGAAAAAGACAGGCATTCAGTAGGAATTACTAACAGATTATGATATGTTTCTATTTATTGAAAAAAAGGCCTTCCGTGGTGGAATAGTCAGGTATCCAAACGCCTATGCCAAATCTAACAACCCATTACTCCAAATTTTAAACATCAAGAGCAAACAAACTACATTATGTATTTAGATGCAAATAACCTTTATGGCTGGGGCGATGTTCAGTCTTTACCAATGGGTAATTTCCGGTGGGTGAGTGTAGATGATAAAATTCGGACTCTTCCACAGATTCACCAACAGGATGCATATTGGAAGTTGATTTGGAATACCCTAAAGAACTACACAACATGCATCATGATTATACGTTGGCACCTGTAAGTATTGAAGTATTAGATGAGGGAGATCTCCTTATCAACGGCGTCTGGGTTGGTGAAAACAAATTAAAAAAGCTCAAGAAACTTGTTACCTACTTAAGAGACAAACCAAATCCGTGTTACACTACAGAAATTTACAGTAGTTGTATTGTCTTTAGGACTTCGCTTGAAAACAAATTCACCGTATCCTAGCATTCGATCAAAGTCCATGGATGGGAAACCATATGTTAGGATGAACACCGAGCTAAGAAAAGCAAGCAACAGTTCAATTTGGAAAGACCGTACACATTTTGAATAAGTCTGTGTTTGGTAAAACTATGGGAGGAATTTTACGAAACATGTAGATATCAAACGTAAGTACGTTAACAAGACAAAGAAGATGATTAAACTGCGGAAGCTATAGCAAAGCCATCATTGCCCGACCACATAAAAATTCTTTGACAATAATCTTGCAGGTATACACATGTATATACAGATCGATACTTCTAAACCGATGTTGATGTAGGAATGGCATTTGATTGAGCAAAGTAATAATGTATGATTTCATCTATAATCAAATGAAAAGACAATATGGTAGCAAACGTATGCCTGCTTTACACCGCTACTGATTCTTACTGACGGAAAATACAAACCAATGACGTTTACAGAGAGATGCCTCAAATGAGTAATTATATGACACAATCGATTACCCCCAAGATCACTTACTTACACAGCAATACAAAACAAAAAGGTGTTGGTTTTTAAATGAAAGATGAATGCGCGCGGGTTTGTGCCAATCATTGAATATGTAGGCTTAGGCCAAGATGATTTATTGTGTTAAAGGATGGCGGGAAACATACGAAAGGCTAAAGGCTGTGTGAAAAAATGTCGTTATAAACAAATACTTCATGACAACTACAAAGAAACATTGTGTGTGTAATCAAACAGTCTCTAATCATGGGCGGAATATGTTAAGGAGTATGAACCATCTAGAATATAAAGGTTTTATGTAAACAAATTCTCTGTCACCTTTTGACTCAACGCGGGATCAAGGACGATGGGATTCATACACTAGCGTTTGGTCATTTTACCCACCTGGCAGCAAGACACCATCAGGAGGTAATTCTGTGTCGGTGGTACAACGAGTAATTCATTCCGTACCAAATCCTCTGTTTAATACAGTCAGATAATACAAAATAAGGTTCACCTGCTTCATAACAGGCACGCGCTATTCTATAGATATCCAAAGACCATATTGGAATATCCGTTGCTCTTCTTCGCTCTCAGCCTTCTAATTCAATGTTGATATAAAATAACGTACCCCAACATTGTGGTATCGCTTTTCATTACATTTGTCTGGGTAGGTGCTGATGATTGCACCTTACAGTTTATTTTTTATGGCTTCCGAAGGCTTAATTCCGATTAGCGAGTGGGTTCATCATTCAAGCTGTGACAAACATCTGGTAGACGGACAGCCATTCTGAAGATCTAACTTTTTTCCTCTCTTGCCTCCAAACAATATTTCTTGAGCATTACTGATGACCAAACAAACGTTCGACTAATGTTCGATTAAATCTTCTGCAACAATGCCTTGAGCTATGTGTAGGAACCCTGTCCCACCTCTTCTATTTAAACATTAGTGCGAAAAAAAAGAGTTCATTATAGTTGGTTACCCGTTCCCATGAATTCGCGACCAGGGTCAACTGGTAATAACTTAAGGCCATTCAGTGGTCCACGCGTGTAAATTTTAGAAAATGCATATATGCAACTTCTTTAGGATCCTTCGAAAAGGTTCCGCCTTCCTTATCACGAGCTGCGAATCGACTTACGGTCAAAGCATACTTATATATTTGCGGTCTTTGGGACCTACCAGTTGGTACGCTGTCATGAGGGTATGAGGAAGAAAGAAGAAACAGTAAATCCGCTTGATGTGGGTTTGATGGGGAATGGTAATGTCGAAGTTAGGTATGGTACATATCTCAGAGCGGGTAAATATATTTGCAACTGGTTGTTTTTTTAACCAATATTTTGCCAACTGTTTCAGAAACACCCGCAGCGGATGCTAGCTTTTTTATCGACAGGCAATGCCCACCGCCAGTACACCATTGGGACTGGGAATTAAATTTGGGGACTTGTAGTTCATTTGAAGACTGTTTTGTTATATATTATAAATGGAGGGAATAAATTTTATGACTACGGATTAGTATTAGCAACGAAAGAACATTTTATGAGTATTACAGAAAAGCGGGTGTGAGGGTAGAATTAGAAAATTAGCGAGTGGAGTATGAAAAAGTTAGAAGGGAATAGCTGGAAAAAGGAGTGGGGATCTAAGAAGAGACGATATGTGTCCTGAACATAAATGAAATGGACAATTCTTTGATGAAACTTATTTATTGCCTAAAGGTGGGCGCCTTGTAATAGGGATGACAGCTTATATACCATGCCACTGGTTGCAATCTAAACCATCAAAAGTGAATTTAATCCTGAAAAACATTATTGAAAGGTCAGCGAAATTCTAGTGTATAAAATATAACAAAGATAGAATGTTTTAGCAAAAAGATACGTCTGTACATTGATAAACACAACATTCGTGAAATCTAGCCCAAGTCTTTAAGAAGATACTAAAAGACTTAAAGTTGTCCAATTACTATAAATAAACTCACTTCTTTATAGCGATTACTGGTGATAAACCTCCAAACTTTACCTCGGGAGTTAGTATGCAGAGCTAATCATGTTTCAAAGATATAATAAAAAACGTGAAGAGTACGGGAAGAGTAGCCATCTGGGGCCAAATAATCCATCATATCCTTATCTTATCTACAAAATATGATGTATTTACCACCGGTGATATTGAAAGCAGGAGTATATTTCATTTTATCATTTGCCCGGTGAAGCAGATTAAAAAAAAGAGATGAAGAATGGAATTATGTTTTGAGTGAACTAAATAAATCTGTAAGTTAAATATCAAGTAATTAATAATCCAACACGTACACATGGCGCTCGTGTTTTGTATTTAACTCATGATTAATCTTCATGTAGAAAAAAAAAAATCTGATAATTGGCGGCTCGGGAGATATTCAATTTTTTCACCAGTTATAATATTAATATTTTGGCATAGCTTCATCTACCATTTCGAAATGTCTGTTTCTGCATGTCCTGTTCCTTTAATTTTTGATTAATAAAATCAATGCGTTCAAGGCGCTGTCATTCCATATCCGTTCGCTATGTAATTGTTCCATTGCTATTATGGTATGTCGTTTGCGGTCTGCGATCACTTAGTTGACCTGAAAACGAATTACTTCCAGATAGATGCAAGAGCATTTGTTAGTGCATCCTCCAACCATCATTGATTGCAGATGCCACTATATTATATTGTATTTTTGTTCAGTGGGGAGTGACATTTATGTTTGGCGGTCGCACTGCATTGTTGATAAGAGGCTTGTTTAGTCATCCTTGCTATGTATATATTACATAGGTAACATTGTGGCTATCGTTGAGATGAATTGACCAATCAGGTGGCTTCACCTTGAGAAGCTTTTAGCAAGCCAACTGAGTTGGTCAACATAAGTCCACCACGAACTGCTGAGTGGTAAGCACAATTGATAATTGTGTTCACGTACAGTCTAATAGAAGAAATATATTTTAAAGAAAAAAATTATGCCATATCAAAAGGATACCTACAGGTGCGGGAATTTCTACAGCAGACACTTGTGGAGATATTTGTGTAGACACTTGTGCAGGCGCTTGTGCGGGCACTTGTACCGGCACTTGTGCACACTGCTGAGTGCAATATACATACCAACCAATAATTCCACCAGCAACCAAAATCCTTCCTATAATCCAATAGTTGGTGTCTTGCACTTGCTGTGCAAGCGAGTCATTCAAAATAGGTGCTTGCTGCAACGGTTCATAACTTGGTTTTTCCTTATTTTTCCTATTCCAATTCTGCCAACCTCTTTCCTTGTTCATTCCGTTTGGGATTCTTAGGTTTTGACTT
>JAMKCH010050663.1:0-10955 GCA_023653785.1 Ophioderma brevispina
CAAAATGTTTCAGATTATACGAACAGGGCAGCACGTATAATCTTTGGTGTAGCCTGGATACCACTAGTCATGAAGTTCTTATCACCTGGTTGGCAACGTCTTTCTCATAGGCAAGTTACAATTGTTCGCTCTTTGTTTACAAAATTTTGATGACTACAATAATTATAACTTTCGTCACAACATGTATAATGCTACAATTCCAAAACCCAAAACGGAGTACAAGAAGCGTAGTCTATCCTACAAGGTGGCAGTAACTTGGAAACATCTTGATGCTACACTTCAAAAATCAGCAACATTCAGTAATTAAGAATAATTTAAGGCACCTTTCATCAAGTCCTCCATACCTGATTTCTTGTTAATTTTGTTGTATCACATGCATTGTATGTATCTTTTGTAATGTTGTAACCCGGCCCTAGTGAAAAACAGCCGTATGGTTGAACTGGGCCTCCGTTAACATAAAGTTGAATGCGATTAATGAATAATGTGGTTCTCCATCACAGACTGCGTATCACATCTCAATGAGTGCCTACCTTTCGTCCCGCGGTGGACACAATTTACTCAAACCCCCACATCACAGTAGTTGAGCTCCAACGCTTACAACGTGTTTAGCTGCTGCCTCATAAGCAAGAAGAAAAGTGCATCGCTCACAACGGGGGACCATGGTGTGTAACTTTTCCTTGACGACAACCCTCTGGGTTCGGTTGGTAGGACAGTTTCTTATCCGTCCAGTGATTATATCGCGTATTCCATAGAGCCAATCTTCTGAAGGATAACTTGTGTGGTACTACGTCAAATGCTTTGCTAAAATCAAGAATTGCAAATCTTTGTCTGGTCATCGTTGTGATTAGATGGTCGTCGTGGAGGGTGGTGATAAGTTTTGTACCCATGACCGTGATTTTCTGAAGGCGTGCTGAGCATTGGAAAGGATGTTATGTTCCGTAATAACTTCATCAGTTGACTATCAACGATGTGTTCAAGCACCTGCAGCAAACACAGGTTAATGATATCGGCCGGTAATTTTGCAGGATCCATCTTTAGAACTTTTTTAAGATTGGCAGGATATTTGCACACTTCCAGTCCTCCGGGAGCTCACCTCCTTTCCCACCAAGCTTTGTTTGAAGATAAACCGGAGGGCTGGTGCTAACTCCTTTGCTGCTGTTTTCAAGGAGGCATTTGGAATACCATCTGGTCCAACAGTTTTATCGGTCCTTCAGGTGGTGTATAGTCTTTCCGACGCCCTCAACATCTATTTCATGGCATGTCAGATAGGTACTAAATTGGGAAATCAGAAAGGTTGGGATCTTCTTCGGTAAACACACCTTTAATTGGTCTGTCAAAGTATTTCTTTATCCTTGGTCCGCTGTAAGGGTATTACTCCCGATCAAGTTTGGGATACCAATGTTGTCTTTTTTTCCTGGATCTAGTATAATCAAAATTTCTTGGTGGTTTTAGAGTGGATAAATCATTACATATTCTCTGCTGGCTTTGCGAAGTTCTTTGTCGACTTCGTTACGGACTTTCTTAAACGTCCCAGTCTTTATGTCTCCTCGTCGCTTTGGCCTGTAGTGGTAGTATAGTAGAGGTAGTAGAGGTAGTAGTGTTCTTTCATTCTACACAGTCTTTTATGTCTTTGCGAAAACCATGGTGGGCGTATTTGCCTCGTTATTTGTTTACTTGGGACATGTTTCTCTACAAGATTTTTCACAGCCTCTCTAAAGGTGCCCCAATTTCATTCATAGATCTACTTTCTGGGTTGGTTCCAGAAAACGTTCGGTGAAATGATGATCCAGTTGGCGTACCCCGGGGGGTGGAGGGGGGCCGGGGTGCGCCCCCCAACCCCCGGGTACGCCACGGAATTTACTACGGACGCTGCCCCACTGTTGGATCCCTTTACTACTTTTAGACACCCGTCCGTGGGGTGGTTTGGTATGTATTGGAGCCGAGTCTCATCTCAACCAGAACCATATTGGGTCTGCAGTGGGTGGCGAAGTGGGTAACCTCTTTTAACGCACGCTGGGATGGTCTGGTATAAAATACAGGTCCACACACGGTATTCTCGTACCATTTGCTTTCGTCCTTGTGGAAGGTAACTCGTCGAGACTCTCTTGAAAGAGTCATGAGCTTTCTAAAATCACAACATCGTTATCTGTCCATGTCATATTTGGGATATTAAAATCTTCACCTAAAATGATATAGGGGACTTGACTTCCTCGTTAAAGGGGGATGGCCCTATTTAAGGATAATGAAGTTTTTCATCTTGCTAGAATGCCCTTCACCCAGAAACCCCCATCTGTAAATTTCCACTTCTCTCGCGCCTATATTTCAACCAGTTTTTGATGTGAAGCTAGAAACGTGATTTTGTTGAGCCCCATAGAGACTGTGTATTGGTCGACCAAATGGAGCACACTTTCGCTCATAACTCCCAAACCAAAAACCTTCAGCCTCTAAGATTTCACAGGTAATGAGAAAAAATGATAGCGTTCTTTCTTCTGATACTCAAATTCGACCACTCCGGTAAAAATCTGGGGTTGCTGGGAGAGGCTTATTAGCGATCGAATCGGACAATGGGACCGTTAAATTTACTGATGCTTGTATACAACAAGTTAAATCTTCTTTGGCATCGTGTCTTTAATAACGGCCGATAAAAAAACATTTTCATCCCTAGATGAGTTGACACCAGGTTTGTTCACTAGGCCTGGTGCAAATTTCTGGTCTTCAAGACGAGGGAGGAGTCACAACTTGCAACAAAGACAAACCTCCTCTTCTTTTGAACATCGGTCATTTTCGCGTCACTTGGTAATGATTTGGAAAAAATTCAGCAGTTGTTAAGTTTTTCATTAAGCCCAGATTCAGCACGAGTATTCTTCAGGTGAGTTTTTCAGTAACAATGCAGGCCCAGTCACAGTTTTTTTTTTTTTCCTTGATACTAGAAAGTTAACCATGACAAAAGTAATTTCTTCTTCTTGCATTTTTCTGTGGTGTCGCTTTTGATCCATTGAATTACTTTTTTTGGACAAGACGTCGCCGTTAAATGCATTGGATGGTGTCACTGTACTTTGCTTATTTTTGTCCATAAAAACCAATGTACATTGGCACTAGCTGGTAGGGGGTCCTTGTGATGTGGTGACTACTGGATGAATTTAGACGCCGCCCCTTTTTTGCCACAATAACCCCGTTGTCTTCCTAAATGTTTTAAATACAAGTGGGACTTTTTCAACTTTCCATCCGCTTCCGTGCTTAGCTAACTTGATGCTAGGAACAGATTTTTGTTTTTTACTATAGGTGGACTTTTTGAACTTTCCAGCCCCTTCTGTCCGAGCTAACTTGATGCTGGGAACAGACCTTATGGGCTAGATTAGGTCAGTGGTTGAAGACTAGGTTCATTGGATGTCTCTTCGTCTCTTCAACATCAAAAGTATCTTCTTCTTGTTCTTGCGTATGAGGCAGCAGCTTTAATAGTAGTTAGAGATGTGTAGGGATTTTTTTGGTTCACTTTCTTCCAAAAGCACCAAATTTGGCCCAGATGTTGCTTTAGACCATACTTAATTGATTTTTATGGGCGCCAAAAATGGCGCACCCTGGACCGCCATAATGAACAAATCCAAAATGGACGCCATAAAAATTGCAACCCTGTAATTATAATAATGCTATAGCTCATATTATACCACTATTAGGGTTTTTACAGATAAGCCAATTTCACATTCAATGTTATCTTAATTATGAAGAGGTCAAGTTCATCCATTATAAATTTCAAAACTTACAGTTCATTTTTTGGGTCAAAATTCCAAATGGTCACCATAACCAATTGCGACTATAATTATAAAATGGCTAATAAACTCATAAATGATACCACCTTTTAGGGTTTTTTGGTCAGATAGGGCTAATTTCAATGCAAATTTTAATTATGATAGGTGAAGTTCATCTTTAAAGTTGACTTAGGTCATTTGGGGTCAAATCTAAAATGGCCGCCCTACAAATGCGTTAAAAATTGCAAACTCTGTATTCTAAAAATGGCTGACTCATAAAGAACTATCTTTTTAAGTGTTTTTTGGTCAGAGAGAGTTCATTAGTCAATGTTCTGTTAATATGAATAGATCAGTTCATCCATTGAAGTCAACTTAAAGGTTAGTTTGGGGTCAAAAATTTTAATTTTTTCATCAATATAGCCCCTCAATGTGGTATTCTGAGGACAGATGGTATTTGACACTATCATTTAGGGTCAATGATCCAAACTGTTCCTAACACAAACATTTACTACTACAACTGCATCTATTACTACATCTACTAGCACTACTACTACTGCTACTAAACAAACAAGCTACTACTACTACTACTCTACTACAAACAATTGATGTAATATATATAAAAAGAAAAGAGACCACTGTCCTTTGAGAAATAGTGCGCCCTCTAGATTTTTCAAATTGATCAATATTTTTATGTTGTAAGCCTTTATATACATTAGCCCTCACCTGAAATTAATTAAACCCAAATCAGTGCTCTTATGGTAAACAGAACAATTCTATAATTAATATCGCGGCCACTTATTCAGCAACGACGTGGTAAGGGCGTGTTACAAACACAAGAAAACACAGTCGCTAGAGTTGTTTCTGACGGCTGCACCTTGTTTTGACCGTTCTTTGACCTTTGTGGTTTAATATCATGTATTATAATTCTTGATAGTCATGTTCATGATTGACACATTGATGATAAAATGCGGCTAACTTAAAAGTTCCTAAAGTTAACTGGATGTCTTTAGCCTCTCATTAATGTCCCTATTCTGTTTTGGGCTTATGTTATATTTATGTGTAAATATATCTCTATTTCCAATGGCCTAGACTATCATTGCGAGCAAGTTGAAGAAATCTCATATTTTCTGACAATGTGCCAGTGCCGCCCCTTTAAGTACAGGATAAGTGGACAAATTTTACATGAACGATAGATAACGTTAGAATCACAAAAAAACGTTGGTCAAGTCAAAAACACCAAGTTTTTAAAAGATACGAGCCAGATAAAGTTAATAAATCTAAAGATAGCACCAAGTATTCTCCGTGCGTCCTGGCCCCTTGGCACTTGTGTCCATTTCTCTTCATTTTCCGATTCCTTGTTTATAATCGTCCATATTTCATTAAAGGAACCATCATCAATCATTAGACCCAATTGGTGATTTAAATAATCCACATTTCACTGCACTTGTTATGTTTAAGGTTTATTGGCATTTGAGTTTTCTGGAATTGTTACTCCTATTTCTTGTGTAAGGCAGAGTCTGTTTCTGACTTGGAAGTTTTCAAGTTGGTATTTGCTTCGTTTTCGTTTGTTTTCCCCTCTCTTGCTTGATTTTCCTTATTGGTTTGGAGATTGGTCTTATTTCAATGATTCAGAGACACCGGTCGAGTGCAGATACGTAGATAAAGCCCAAACTCGTTTGTAACATCATCCCGCGGCGGCAATTCTTTTTTTCCCAGTAAAATTGTGTTTCCGACGGATCTGCAGTCAGCTGTTCTTGAAGGTATGTGGTTATGATTTCTGTGATAAAGTTCACGTCACGTATGTTTCGTCCTGGGACTTTTTTGTACCAGTCTTCCTCGAGATAATCCCTGGTAGTAAGAAGAGTAACTAAAGACGAAGGACGGTTCTCGCTGCTCTGGTTGCTTCACCAGAAGAGCAACTGTTTTTGAACTCGGTATTACATCACCGCCTCTAGCATGAAATCTATCAATTGATATTTAGGCTGTATTGGGGTTGAATAGTGGGAAAGGCATTTTTTCTTTTGCATTGTAGAAAGAACTGGGACCAAGTTTGCCAATGGGGCACAGACGCGCACTTTGAGTATACTTGGTGGCTAGCTTTATATTATTAACTTTATATGGCTCTACTCTTTTAAAACTGTGTTTTTTACTTGCCAAACGTTTTTTTTTTTTGTTCAGATTTCCTTTATTTTTGTGAACATGAATAGCTGAGCAAGTAGAGTTGGTCAATTTGGCAAGAATATCCTGTTTCTGCGAACAGATTATACACTTTAGTTGAGTGTGTGTGCTTATTTATACTTGTATGTTGTATGCTGTCGCCTGGGAACGTGATGTGTTATTTTACTATTAAGTACAACAAGTGTTAGGAAGTATTGAAAACTGGTGAATATATTTATTAATCACACAGCTAATATATTTATTAATCCTATAAGTAGTTTAAAATTTCATTATTGAACACTGTTTATAATGTAAGTATTCGAAGTCGATTGGTTTTTTCGGTAACTTCTGGTAATTGTTTGGTTTTTCTATACTGCCTTTAACAGTGATAATCAATTATGAAGAGGCTTGAAGTCCATGGGCTTTTCAATTGATAGTATTATATTACTTATATACTAAAAACGTGTAGTGCTTTTTTTGAACATTTTTATCTCCTTCAGTTAGTGATATATTCAGATTGTAAGGTTTCTCCAATTTTTAGGCCTTTTTTCGGAGATATATAAAAAGGACTAAAAGTGTGGAAATGTCTTTTAGTTCCTTTTGTTGATAATAGACAATTTCATTTTACGTTTCAAAAGAAAAAGAAATGGGTTACTGCTTTGTCATCCAGTAAGACGTGTTGACCAAGCGAACCACGTATCAATTCTATGCTATTACATTAAGGAAACCACCTGTAATTTCTAAGCTTATAATTTATAAAGATTGCCCATTCACAATCCCTCAGAAACCTTTAACTGGTAAAACTCCTGGAAACCCGCGTAAAAGAACCCAGATAGCCTCCTTGTACAGCCACATACCAAAATAAGAGATGACCAACAGACATTGATACTAGCATAATTTTAATATGCCGAAAATGGTGGCCACCACCGGACTCGAACTGTCAACACAGATTGTCCAAAGCAAAATCAATAATGTCTATCGCTTACACGCTGGCACCACAGAGGAATCTACAGAGCAACCGATTTGTTGTATATGATGTAGTGATGGATCATTAATGGATGTGAAACAAAGAATCCCGTTAAACATAATTTTCTTTGCTGAAGTCAATTATTTTCAATGTTCGCAGTAAAAGGCACACATATGAAAATATAAATAATGTACTAAATTTAAAGCCAATATATCATATTCCCCGTAACAAAAAAAAATAACGGCTGTAGGTCTGTGAACCGCTTTGTTTACGTTTCCAATTGCCACTAATTATCGTTCACAAATAACCCGTTTGAAAACATTTCTAACTCGACGTTTCCGTTTTCTTAATTTCCATATCTGCTCCTGAAATGTGACACATAATACTTTTGAGGGTTGAATACATGTTTGTAGTTTTGTATTACGAGTAGTTAAGCGATTTTTAACAATACTCCCACCTAGTGGTTTTAATCGTCAAACACGCGTCAAACAAAGGGAAGTTTTGTTTCTGTTAATATACTCACGGTGTGTGCCGCTTGTATCATGGGCGTTCTGATACGTTTTTTTTTGCTGTTTTCTGGTTTTTGGGGGTTGTTATTTTAAAACTTGGTTGACACCTACCGTGTGTCTTAATGTGTTGTATTTCCCTTGTGATCCCCTCGAGAATTTTCAATGAAAGAGTCGGCAGTCGCAATGAGTTCCGTCTGAATGGCGGCTAATTATGCTTAACGGATTATAACATCGACGATATAACATTTGGCGCAGTTTTCCCTGTTATATTGCTGAATGATCACAGTCGTGTGCGAGTTTCGACAACACCAATCGCATGTAGATTTGTTTGCTTGAACACGACTATCGCAACTTTTTTTGAAGCTGCGTTTTCCTTGATAAAGTTTCACTGTTTTGCTTACTTATGCTTTTCGTTCTAAATATTTTAAAATCCAACTTGTTGATTAATTACAAATTGGTGGTCTCATTTCTTTATAAGTAAACAGTTTTGAATATATATTTTTAAGAATCCCATTGTTATTTTTTATGAAGATGCATTTAATGTAAATCAAACTACCCTAAACTCCTGATCTTGCTGATCTTGACAATATCTGAATACTGCGAAATACTTATATAAGAAAGATTTGGAAATGTTTGCACTATGATGAATTATACTTTTCCATTCCATAAACTTCAAAGGCCCGGGTGACGGTAAGTAAGAAAATGATCTTACTCTCGTGTAATTTTAATGGCTGAAAGTGTGGGCCTACCGCCGGACTCGAACCGACAACAAGAGACATCCAAAGCAAAATCAATAACGTCCAACGATTAGACCGCTCGGCCACGAGGAAGCTTATAGCATGTACCGCAAATTAGGATATGATAGTAAGTTATGGTTCAGTAGTGAGTTGAACAAAGATCCCGTTAAACGGTCATTTTCTTTGCATGAGTGGAATTAAAGCTTCAATATTATCACTAAAAATGCACATCATGAGGATAACTAGAAATAATGTAGTTAATTTTGTCTATATCCATTTCGTAATAAGGCGTCGTCTGTAAGACCACTTGTAAGAGTTTCGCACTTTTCCACTAATAACCATTATACTTGACCGCTTGAAGTACTGTCTAATTAAATCGTTTTCCGTTTTCTTTTTCATATTTTGCACATGAAAGGTGTCCAATATACTTTTGTGGTTTGAAATACATGCTTCGGTTGTGTATTGCGAGCGGTTAAGTGATTATTGATGATATTGTCACCTAGTGCTATTTTTTTTTCTCGTCAAACGCGCGTCAAACAAAGTGAAGTTTTTGGTTTTCTGTTAATAATAGATACTCACATGTGTGTGTCGTTTTTATCATGGCTGTTTAATGCTTTTTGGCTGTTTTTTGGTGTTTTTTTGTTGTTATTTTAAAACTTGGTGACACACTCTACCGTGTGTCTTAATGCTTTTTTTGGCTGTTTTTTGGTGTTTTTTTATGTTCTTTTTAAACTTGGTGGACACACTACGTGTATCTTAGTAAGCACGGTGCTGATGGAACAGTTTCTTTCTTGAAAATGACAAGCATTTTATGTGTTCAGGTTAATTTAATTTGTTCCATAGCTAATCATGATACTTTTATTTTTTGTATCACTAAAATATATTATAGAAACTGGCTGTTGTCTCACCACAGGCTAATTCTGGCAACAGGCATAGCAACAAATTATGTGGGTGTTCTTTGCTAACATTTTGAAAGATGTCTGTAATTAATTTGTCATACAAACAGATTTTGTAATTCCGAAATTTGACAACTGCATCATTTTGTTTGAAAGGGGGGGGGGGGGGGGGGGGGGGTGGCCAGTTACATTACTGATTGTACTTTTTATGATTCAGGAGTACTGGTCCTCACCATTTCTGTTATTTTACACACCCACCTTCGCACTTGCAGATGGCCGTGCCGCCCAATCTGACACCGGCGCGGTTGCATTTACACTTCCTGTGCACGCCTTTTAAGAAGCCGCATGCAGGGAATTGCGCATGCTTCTGAAAGCGTCCGCTAAGAGTGTCCACAGTGGTTGCCTGACCCGTTTGCTGCCTTGCGCCGCCCCACTCGCTAAAGTCAGGAATTTCCTGCTGGACTTTGGTGCTTGATTCCATCGAAATTCCCTGTATGAAGCGCTCGCTTCACATGCTGGAACAGAGCGGTTGCAATGTGCATTGCACCCATCATAGCGACCAATTTGTCTTCTCCGAGTTTGTCATGGTATTTCCATTTGCTGATCTGCACCAAGAACGCAAGTCTGACCTGGATTTAGGAACTCATTAGCCTGCATTGTTATCTCCATTGCATGTTCATTGAAGATGGGCATGCAGCCTTGTCTGGGTAGGGGATTATGCCGGCTTCACGGACTCGCATTTGCAAGCATATAGTTGTATCCGGACCATTGATGATGTCTTCTCTGCCAAATGTGTCTTGCTTTATCACCTGGCTGACGTGTCCATCCACGCCTCATCTTTGATCTTGGCACCTTCACAGCATGAATGGTCTCACTTCCCCCTTGTTCACTTTGGGCGCAAAGATATCTAGTATTAGGAATTTCAGTTGGCGATTGGATCACATAAAAGTCTGGTTACTTAGGAGTTGACGTGTCGGTGGGATTGAGCATGATGGTAGTCGTTTCATTCCCATGTTCTCATTGAGAGATTGTTGGTCACGCTCCACCATATATCCATGGAACTCATCCCGTGAAAAGTTGCCTTGCGCCTTGCTGTCTGGAGAATCAACATCGTGGTGGGAAAACATTTTGGTGACTGTTGGTGGGTAACACCACCACCTAGCATGACAGCACACACCGCACGCGCATATCTTGCGTAACTTCCATGATGCGACTGTACGATACGGAGATTCCATGTTCGTGGTTAATCTCAATCTGCTTTTCTGCTCGGCCATTTCCATGCAACTTGAGGCCTAATAATCAAGGGCACCGGTGTTCTCGCTTCTTTGCTATGACATATTGCAGAAGTTTTTACTTCCTTGTGTGTCCCTTTGAATATTGAATATAAGAAGTTGTGATTGGTGTGCACGCGATGTTGGTCCCTTGCATTCAGCAGTTTGTTGTCCACCAATCAGTTTGTTCACTCCATGTAGAGCAGTTGAACCCCCGGAGCACTGCCATTGAGAAGCTCCTCAATCTCATCAGTTACTGGTGCTGTGAGGCAGTTAGGGTTGAAGGAACCGGCAAAAGGCTCTTGCCTTTGTAAGAACCAACCCCCTTATGCATCATCACGACTGCAACTCTGAAAAGCGCCTCCTCCTGATCCATTTGTGACCTATGTGTTATGGCAAGCTCATCCGACCACTATTCATCTTATGAATATATGTTGTCCTTCCGCCTTTAACCTCCCTTGAAAACTCTGCCCCATTTTAGGTAGAATTTCAGAAGATGTTTCCTTGAATATAGTTGAGTGGGGCTCTTTGCTAGAGCATGGGTTACCTTGATCGGTCATAAGATTCCGATACATCCGCGCCGTTCTGAGAGCTTGAATATGATGTTTCAGCAATGTTCTATCAGCGGCATCTGATGGGATCAAGGGGGAGGTGCATGGACCTGCTAAATCA
>JAMKCH010050664.1:0-10726 GCA_023653785.1 Ophioderma brevispina
GTCTAAGGTATCAAGACAACGCTATCCATCACATATCGATACGGTACGCCTTGCTTTACGGCTCATGCTTTGCCCTTCTTGTTAATTTCCGGGGGCGGCAGAGCAAACGGCCGGGCAACCAATTTGCGGTATTTCCAGAACAAACCAAGGAGCGCAGTCCGCGAAGACATCAACATCTTACGGGCCAGTGGAGATTTCATATTATTAGTGACATGTCACTTGTTCATAACTGCGACGATTCGCGCTGACACGTTTGGCGAGCGACGATTATCGTCCTATATGTTTCTTGCCTTTTAGGCGCTCAAAGATCTCACTATATTGTTATGCACCCATTCCCCCATCTTTTGTATTATTATACGAAGCGTGCATATGATAATTTATAATCCAATAAAGAACTAAACGTGTCACAAACGAAGGAAATTTTGTAATTAAATCATTAAATATCGGGATCCCGATAATAATTCAACGGCTGCTGTCAAACGGCCTTCCAATGTGAAATAGCCGGGGAAATAGCGCTCATGAACATATCTTTACTCATCCTTATTTGTTTTATCGTTCAGCCAAGTCAATTTAGAGGTTATTTTCTTGAGGTGGCGCTATTTCATCAAGGACTGACATAAACGTAGCATTCCAGCTCGCCGTTAAGTCTAATCTGGGTCTCCAATTTGAATTACAAAATCGTTATTTTATGGAAAATACTCATTTTTTTATGGCATTCTCGTTTGCAGGTATGTTTCGTAGACAATTGCCAACATAACTCTGCAAAAATTAATATTTTGAAAATTGGAGGCGCTCTTCAAAAATGTTACTAATATTGTTTTATAAGCGCAGTACGGGCGCAGTGTGGAATACCTCCAATATGAACTACCACTCATATGGACACTTACAACTTTCAACGTTGCTTCCTGATAAAATACAGATGTCTGCAACTGCTACGAAAATCGTGTATTCTGTATGTTCTTTTCAGGTAACAGCATGTCCGCTTAATAACGCCCGATATGTTCTAAACGGCGGAGCGACCGCGATCTTTTTTTTTTTATTTCAAGAAAATCCTAACAACTTAGGCACTGCCAAAATGTCATTCATATAGTGTGCTCTAACATAGGCCGCGGGGACGCTTAATCACAACACGCTATGTAATGCTTAAAATTCATGCGTGAAAACCGCATTCCTTTTAGATCTCTCACTCTATTAAATACTGTTTGCAAATGTGCACAACTAAAGGAAACATTTTTGAAGCGACCACCATCTACGTGGAATTAATTTTACATAGTGTGAAATTAACATTAAGCAAATGACACACGCTTTGAGAGTGTTTCGATTGCGTAAATAATGGCTATCGATAATAATATTTTAAGAGTAACGTATATATTTTATACGATGCCTTATATATTAGATATAATATATATATAATATATCTATATATTTATATATATATATTATATAATCCCTTAATCCCTAATGCCATTTTTTCCACCCTTTTAAAAAATCATGAAGCACCATTTGCCTTGTGTTTAGGGTAAGATTGATCCTAGATCTAACACGACAAATTGCGCCTCCTCCATTTTTTGCGGCCGATTGTCAGTTCGTAGTCTTTTTTCCTCTTAGGACTGTTATGACGTCTCGTGGACTTCAAAGGTCAGAACCCTTTAAACACAAACAAATGCCTTTTATATCTATCAGATTTAATCGTTTTAATCAGTTGTTTCAAGAATTTGGTATGTCAAACACCAATTGAAGTTTTATATTGTTGGCGAACATCAATATAAACTCCTTGTCCAATGGGAGAGCCCACAGACCGTCCCGTTTTTTCCTCTCTCCCTTTTTCTGTCGGTGCCCTGTTATCCAATCATGTGAACGTGTTTCTCTGGTCGTCGCGTCGCTTTGTTTCCTTCACTGCCTATAGACCGTATCATAGCCAGCCATGTTGGTTGACAAATAGACGCATTCCCAGTACTACATACATTCACCTGTCAATTATCCCTTGTGCAATCACTAAACATGGATCGATTGACAGCTTAATGTATTGTAGTCTTGAATGTATGCATCTTGGTCCACCAACATGTCTGGTGGCTGACGTCATAATTGAATACGGTCTAATACCAACTCATTCCGTAGTTGTGTCAAAACAGGATCTCGCATACTGCACGTATAATGTATAACAAATTTTATGGCGTCATACTAGCGTTCTTGTAGAACTTTATCATATTTACAACCTGGTTTCAACATGATCATGATTATACAAGTGCAGCTATATGTTGTTTGTAAATAAATATTGCGTTTGACATTGTGGCCCTTCAAGTATTATTCCTCGATTGCACACGCATTCATTGGTTGAAACTTTGGGCTAGAATTCTTATTCATTGGCCGTTTGTTTTTTAGTATGTTCGTCGCCGAGTCTGGTAGTGGTCAACATGCTAACATAGTGAAGCTCGCTATCAAATTGCTGGTTCATTCTGTTAATGTTTGTTCTATTGCGGGATAAGGCTCACGTTGACTTGATTTTAACTGTTGGCGGGTTAAGGTCAACATGGAGTACACGCGAAGTTGTGCGCTATGTGTGCTCTGTGTGGACCACTTCATGACGTTAATTCAGACTGCCTTTCGGGATAATTTAGTAGTCTGCCACCACTTAAAATTCGCACCTTTAACATGCGTTTTATTCCGTTAACGTTGCCGATTTCGTAAGCCTTGGTCAGAATACTAATTCCTTTCCGCTTTTCATTTGGAAGCGGTAAACTGACGGTATTGGAATGTAGAGGCGTGGCTGCGTGATTGCCAGTCAGTCTTTCTTATGGCTGTGGATGGGTCAACACTGACCGATGCTCCATTCAGATTAAGAGTTTCTGTAGCTTTACTGTATTTGGTGAGTTCAGATGTTACATGATATAGCATTGGTAGTAACTTTTGTGTAAAACTACTAAATTAAAGCTGTCATATTATAGCAGTGTTAGCGATCAACTGTGGTAATTTATTTTTTTGTTGGTTTTTCTTCGTGATTGTCTTTAATGCGTGACTGATCGGCAGTGGTATACATGTGTGAAGCGTGCTTTTTGTGGCCGTCATACGATGAATTGAGGATCGTAGGTGCATATTGATCGGTAGCGTGAGCTCGTAGGCCGGTTAATAAGTTTTTTTATACTTGGTCAGTTATTCTAATTCTAAGTAGTATTTTGTATGCTGAACTGCTGTTATATAGTATCCTAGCGGGTTTCGTGCGTGTGGGTGTTTGTGTGTGTGTGTGTGTGTGCTGGGCACAATATATGGGCTGAGATGCACAGCAGTTAAATCGTTTTGTGATTGTATTCGTTGCAGTTTAGTGTATATGGTGCGTAACTTTTAGTTGAGTTTCTGATATGTTTGCTTTGTTTGTCCGTATGAGTGATTGTGTTATTTACCTGCATGTGTTCTTTAAATTCGATTCGTGATGTGGTAAGTGGGTCAAAAAAAACAAGATGGTTTGTAATAGGTAGGTTTTTGTATATGAGTTCATGTTCTGTGAGGTATAGCCAAACGGAGTTCGTCTTATGTTATTGTTTAATCTAGTATTCTTTTACCTGTTGTTATATAGCATACTTTGGGTTCGTGTGTGTGGGTGTGGCGAGTCAATATCTGGGAATTATGTGTGCAACTTGGCGTTTTTGCGTGTGGGTTTTTGTATATGGTGCGTACTATCACTTTAGTTGAGTTTCTGATATTGTTTGTCTTTTGTTTGTCGTAATAAGTGATGTGTGTGTTTTACCTGTGTTCATTTCAAATCGATACTTGATGTGGTAGTGGGTCCAGTTTTTTGTGAGATGTGTTTTTTGTGTATGAGTTCATGTTTCCTGTGAGTCATTATCCAAAACGGAGTTCGTCGTTATTTTTTTTAATTCTAGTATCTTTTGGCATGTTGTTATATAGTATACTTTGGGTTCGTGTTGTGGTGTGCGAGTCTCAATTCGAGATAGATAAACGACACGTCATGCACTCCAGTTGGTCGTTGGTATAGAATGTTAAACAATAGATGTTCGAGCACGCTCCATTGGGGGTAGTCCATTCTTGAATCTATGCCATCGGCTCTTCGCTCGTGGTTGAAGTTTAGCAATAGTGGTTTCCAGTTCGTCCATATTAAATGGGCGAATGAAACCAGGGTCGTCACTATACCTCTTAAAGGGATTTAGTTGGTATTAATCTATGGCCACATATATAATGAAATATCCTAAATATCCAAACACCCCTCTTACATTTTTCTCAATACTGATGTTTTAAAAGTGTATTTTTTTTGCAATAAAAAATTCTAAAGGAACTTCGCATCCTATCCTTGTGTGCTCAACGAAGTTCACAGGATGCGGCTTGTGGCAAACTTGCTGCAGTCCAGGAATATATTTTCGCTTGGGGGGGGCCTGGGGGGGGGGGCTTCTGTTTCGGTTTTCAGCGGCGTTGTAAATAGACCACAGGGAATAAACATGGTAGCTTCCATGATTGCTATACATTGTGTACATTTGTCGGAATCAATCTGGATTTTTTTCGCAAGGAATACTCCCAATGGCCATGAAAACCCTCTGGTCCGTTTATTTAGGGATATTTCTTATATGTGTGCCGATAGATTCATACCAATAATCACTTTAAGGTTTAGTTTCATCATCTCGGCTTTCTTGCTGCAACTTGCTCATTTTAAAGCAGTTGCTGGGCAATTTGGTTGGGTGTACCATTTGGCTGCGTGAGGTTCTGTGGTGTGTTTGATCCCTGCGAACGTAGGCGGTTTTGACTTTTACTGGGAGATTCCTCTCTGACACACTGTCCTCACCCTAGCAGTTGTATTAGCTGTGAACGATTAGCTTCAAACAAAGGCTGTTATTTTCAGTTCTACAGCCTCTGGGTATGAATCTCCCGGGCAGTGTTGTCCCCTATTGGGCAATTTGTGTTGTTGGTTGGTTTTTGGATCAATCCTTTTCACGTTCTGATCCATGTCATTAGTGAATCCTTGCAAAAGTTCTGCTTCTATAGTTAAAGCGAAGCTTGAAGGAAAAAAAAATACTTTGTTTGGTCTTACTGCAGGCGTTGACTTAGATACCGATTGGTCAATGTTGAGTTAGTGGCACAGATTCCAATACAATCTTGCTACATATATTAGAGATAGTTTGCTAACAATAGCACATTCGGTGTAACCTCCTTCCAACGACACTATAATGAAAGGCGAAAGCTTGGGCGTGAGATGTTGACTGTTTTCCATTCGTTGACAGCTTATCCTCTTTATTAGTTTCATTGTAGCCACATTAGTTGAACACCAATGAGACATGAAGTTTGCTGGCATTCCCGAGATTGAATTTGAGGATGCTTGAAGTCTATTGATGGTGGTTTGTAGACGATGTGACTATTACAGAGCTGAGCTAAATGTAAGGACTTCGATGCTTGTCAGCAGACATTGAGTTTCGTGTACAACGGTGCCTGTTTTCACTATTGAATTCCATACTGGCTCGATGGCAAGGTCAGGGCCGTACGCAGGTTTTTTTTTTTTTTTTTGGGGGGGGGGGTTGCGGGATTTCGAAAAAGTGGACCTTTTTTGTAAAGTGGACCTAACCTCCTACAATGGTCCCTTTTTTGGAGTTTTTGAGCATTCAAATCACCAAAAAATGGACTTTCTTGTCAAAATTTGTACCTTTTTATCAAAAAATTCAGCAAAAGTGGACCTTTTTTCCCCTTTGTGGAATTGGGGATCATTCCTTGTATTTTATTTATTTAATCTTTCTTTATCCAGGGTAACTTCTTCATATTTAGTACTGATCTCCAAGAAGGCCGCACACTCATTTACAATACAAATAATAAAACAAAATAGCAAATTAGAAAACATGTATCAGATGCTGGTAAGTTATTACAATTCTCCTACTCACGCTATCTTCACCTCACCCCAAAGAGGCTGCAGGCCATCTTCAAATCAACCTCAATGGTGCTCCTCTCCCATACATCCTACACCAACCTACTTGGGAGTTGAGCATTGAGCCGCAGCTACTACCGGGCAGCCCTGGTCCGTATGCGCCAGGTATCTTATAGGAATATCCTCCTGATGGCCGACTTGGATGGATCTTAGGTGGGGGGGGGGGGGGTGCCGCCAACGACCCTACGCACCGTTGCCTTGGCTCTGGTCTAAGCACTGCTGAATATGCCGCCCCAGCATGTGGGGTGGGGGGGGGGTGCAACAAGCTCTCACACCAAGAAGCTGGACACAGTAATCAACTGCGACCTTGAGAACATCCACTGGCTGCCTTGTCCCACTCCATCTGAATTCCTACCAGTGCTTTCAGTGCTTGCACCTGCAGTACTTCGGAGAGAACACCACACCCATAAACTATGAATAATGCCCGGCTGGACAACAGCACCTCTGCAAACCTGTCAAAGAATCACATCAACTCGGTAGACAGAGACTGCGCTCGCGCCGACCCTTCTGCCGACACTCTGCTAAACTCCAGTTTCCCCTTTCAACATCTTACAGACATGTAATACTGCTGGCTAGATACCCCAAGACCAATCAACTCTCTATTACACCTAAACAGAACTACCACCTGCAGTCAATCTCCCACGCAAGGAATGGGTCACCCTAACCGGATTCGCACAGGAGCGGTCGCTTCAATAGCAATAATGCACCGATGGTGCTTCGGCCATCGCCAGCCTGCCATGTGGTTCTCCTCACAGACTGCGGATCCATTCTCAATGAGTGCCCTACCTTTCGTCCACCTGTGGAACACCGATTCTCAACCCCAACCATCACATTGAGTTGCGCCAACGCTTACCACATATTTAGCGCTGCCCAAACGCCAAGAAGAAGAACACAATTCATTGCTCATTTGTTTAAGGTAGCAAAAACACAAAATGCTTGTTTTAGGGTATTTTTTAGTCGGTGGAAACAGTCTTGTTAGGGGGCATTTCGGAAGTTCATGTTCCCGCATCATATCCACCTTTGAATACAACTGGCCCCCGGGCCTTATCTATTAATATCTGTAAATGAAAGTGAGATATCATCAAATTTGCTCAGACTATGATTTGACCCAAAAATCATAAATTTAGTTTGTTTAATATTGAGGAGTAAGATGTTTTTCACGAACCCATTCCCAAATCCTCATATTTTTGTTTAATCACGCTGAAGTATAAGTGGGCCTGATGAAGTGCATAAAAGTTGGGTATCATCTGCATACATTACCTTTACAGGAGACATTATTGGGTAATGAGTTGACGTGTATTATAAACAACAAAGGCCCTAAAATTGAACTGAGGATGCCTCTCTGGATGCCCTTTAAGTCAGACAAGACGAATTTACATTAATTCTTTGTGACCTGTTACTTAAATTGATGCAAACAATTCAAATGCGTGATTCTTATACCATAGTCTATCACCCATTAACATTTTTACTTAAATCTAGAAAAATAGCAGCATTGTTTACCATCATTCATGTTTTGGAGAATATAATTTGACACAGTCAGAAGGAGTAGAATTAATTGAATGGTTAAGTCTAAAACCAGACGGAGATGGATTTAAATATTACACATAGTTTAATTATACAACTGATCATGTACAGGCTCTTTCGATTATCTTAGAGATTACATTTAAAACAGATATTGGCCTATCGTTACCACATCAGATTTGCAACCATCCTTAAAATAAGTGTAAGTTTGGGGGCAAGTTTTCCACTCTGAAGGGAATGTGGAAGTAAGTAAAGACAATTACATTATAAGCAATGATTGACAAATTAACTGGAGCAGCAGTTTTAAGTAATAACTTGAAATTAAATCAACCCAGTCTGATTTTTTTGTTAGGAAAATACAATTTGGTAAAAAACATAATCATCAGTTATCATTCAAATTTTATGTGTTTACTTTAGCACTGTTATTTCTATCATGTAAACAATGTCACTATATTAACTTTTGGGCAAATTACCACATGCCCAACAGCAGTAATATTACATAACATACTGTAGTACGATCAATTTATGTGCTAAAATCTTACCATTTGTGTAAATGCACATATTAATGTCTTCATTTGCAGTTTCTTTGTCACTGTTAGTTAAACAGTAGCACCCTGAACGGTCTTAACAGAAGAGTTGTTATTGTGAATTAATTCCTTAATAGTAGTCCTTAAAATCTGTTTTAGAATATAATGTTTTGATTAATTGTATCACTACAGGACGGGTTTGTACCTTTACATGCACCCACTTGGCCGGCAACCCGTTGATTTCAGCAGTACCGCTTGACGGAATAAATGTCAGGAATACTGTACATTTACTTATTCCGTCAAGGCTGCTGAAATCAATTGGGAGCAAAAAGTGTGGTCAAAAAATGTACCCCCCTACAGTACTTCTTTTTTTACCTAATTATTCCCTAGTGTATTAACCTTCTTCTTATTTTTAGCCTATTTTCAATCATCAGGATCCATTAGATTATGACTTTACAAAATAATGATCACGTCTTTGGATAGTTATTATTTCCGCTATTGTCCATCAGGAAGAGAACCTTAATTTTCTTTTTCTCTAATAGGTGCATGTATACTAACAGACCTCATTAAACTTGTTTTCCACACATCACATAAGTTTAGTTATTTCATTCCAGTCACATTTTTTACAGAATCAACAAAATCTTTATCACTAAAAAATTCTTAAAGAGCATGATTTTACAGTTTTAGGCAATGATTTTTAATTTTCTTATTTTTACGACAACATAAGTGAGTGGGCGGCTGAGACCTAGACTATGACACCAGAGGAAGGACATAACCATGGGAATTGGTACAAAGACAAGATCTATAATAGTTTTACTGACTCCAGTGACCCTAGTATATATCCTCTCAATTAATTGGGATTATTGATTTTAACCAGAGTCAGCCTTTACTGTTATCAGGATTAAGTCACCAACTATTATTACATCCTCATACAAAGATGTGACATTTTGGATAAGTGCTATTTAAATAAGTCATCCACTTTAGTGTCTGGTGGTCTATAAACATTTCCTACAACATAGGCTTAGTATGTGGTAGTTGGTCTCTATCCAAAGAGTTTCAATTTCACCGTACATACATTTAATTAGAAAGTTCTTTATAACATATTAGCAAAGGACTAGACGGGACAGCAAAGGGCGTAGGCCTCTTAGTTTTCATCCGAGAGGTCATTTAATAAGTGTTCTCTCAGCAATAGCAGAGTGATGCACATGATAGGAAAATTGCCGAACAAATAGAGGCAATCAGTATTGTTTAAATATTAAATGGAAATATAATAACTCTGAAGGGTGAATCCTTGCAGTTGGCCGTGGCGTTTGCCTTAAGCTTGACATCCTACTGAGCGCTTGCTCTTTTGCAATTTTTGGCCTTTTGCCTTCAAAACTATCAGTAATTATGATTGAATGACTACATTAATAACTGAGCATTTTCACTAGCTCTTATGGCGCCTGCCTTCAAGATGTCACAAAGAGATTGAATGTTGCAATACTAATTTACTGAGCGTTTGCCTCTAGCCGCTCTTGGGTAGTTGCCTTCAATCATGACCAACAAATAGATTATATCAATAGCAAAATTCTCCTGAGCATTTGCTCTAGCCCAATTTAGCGTTGCCTTTAGCAGGACCAAACGAGATTGAATGAATGTTTGTTAATTAAGACTGAGCATTTTGCCCTGGCCCCTTTTGGCATTGCCCTCAAGTTTACAATACTTCAGATTAATTGACTACAAAGCAAGTACTACTGAGTGTTATTCTCAGCATCTTTTTGGTGTATGCCTTTAAGATTGCAGCTATATCCAATAAAAAAATGACTCTCAAAAACAAGGAAAAAATGGCCAGGGTTTTACAAAGAAAGAGGATGAACACTATGGCTGTAAGCGCACATGAAATACCCACCCAACACTAGTACCAAGGTGAGGGAGGGTTTTTCAGTACACACAAGAACCCGACCAACTCGGATGAAACACGAGGATTGAATGAAGGGGAGATACAAGCCTGCGCACATGGAACTGTGGCAGCCCGGAACTTGAAAAACCGGGCTGCAACAGTGCACCCAACAAAGACGGCACCTTTTTGCCAGGAGAGGCGTGACTCTCAACCTTCGGTAAAATTGTTATGTGTTTGACAAAGCTGCGCTTAGCAAAACATAAACTGTATTATCAAAGGACTACTAGACCGGGAAGCAAATGCGTATGGCCTCTAAGTTTTTCATCCGAGAGGTCATTTAATATAAGTGTTCTCCCATCACTTACCGAGTGATGCACTAATAGGCTAATTTGCCTGAACTACAATAGAGCAATCAGTATTGTTTAAATATTACTGGAATAATAACTCTGAAGGGTGAATCCTTGCAGTTGGCCGTGGCGTTTGCCTTAAGCTTGACATCCTACTGATCGCTTGCTCTTTTGCAATTTTTTTGGCAGTTTGCCTTCAAACTATCAGTAATTATGATGGAATGACTACATTAATAAACTGAAGCATTTGCCACTAGCTCTTTAATGGCGCCTCCTTTTCAAGATGTTCACAATAATTGAATGGTTTCAATACTAAGTAAACTACTGACGTTTGCGCTAGCCGCTCCTTGGTCATTTTCCTTCAAGCATGACCAACAAATAAGATTTAGAATATCAGTAGCAATTCTCCTGAGCTTTTGCTCTAGCCCAATTTAGCGTTTTGGCTTTAAGCATGACCACAAGAGAGTTGAATGAATATTTAATTAAATACATGAGCATTTTGCCCTGGCCCCTTTTTGGCGTTTGCCCTCAAATT
>JAMKCH010050665.1:0-10648 GCA_023653785.1 Ophioderma brevispina
TAATATTTCAGTTCGCACATTATCGCTGGCTACTTCTATATGATAGCGCTATTTAAATTTAGATTTAGTATTTAGATTATTGAGTATTAGGTTAATATAGGCCCAAAACACAACAAATATTTTTCAATTTACTCCAGATAGCTAATGTTAAGAAATTGGTGTTGCCGTTAACTTTGTCTCAAGAAAATTAAATTTTGACATGTTTAAGGTGCCCCACCCGATTACAACAACAATTTCTGTGATTCGTAAGAAAGCCATCACCAACTATCTTGATTCCAAAATTTAATTTGAAACCCGACACACCATTTTAACGCGAGCATATAATTGGTGAATATATAGATGAATGTGACATTTGTAAGTTAGCGGTATCGCCTACACTTACTTTGTCTTATCCGTTTCTTTCTTCTTCTTCTTCTTCTGTCTTTCTGACAATTGGCTCTCTCTTCCACATACTCGATCGGATTTAAACCACATTGGTCAGACGCATGGGTTTTCTTGACGGTTCAAAATTTCTCTTTGTTTGGGGTCAAAGGTCACGTATGGGTCACAGAGGTCCAAGTTATTTACTGTGTTGGTAATTTAAAAACAGGTAAATCGAAAATCTTTTCGCTCATCGCATAGGACCTGATGATAGGTCAATAAAGTCTCAGGACTTCATCACTTGGACCCATGTGTTAGGGGTCAAAGGTCAAAATACTCCAATACTTACCCTTCCAATCACTACTCCTCCTACAGATTATGTAACCTGATCGTGGGAGGAATGCTATGATTAGATTGAGCCCCTTCCAAAAGTTATCGTCAAAAGGTCCAATATGGGGTCATCTGAGGTCAAGGGGGTCAAACCTATTTACTGTGTGTAAAATTTTAAAACAAGGTCAATAGAAAATCTGTTTTAGCTCTCTCATAGGACCTGATGATAGGTCAATAAAAGTCAATTATGAACTTCTCACTTGACCCATGGTTAGGGGTCGAAAGGTCCACAATACTACTCCCATTACGTTCACTTCAAATCGCTACTCCTCTACAGATTAAGCAACCTGATCGTGTTGGTCATCAATATGATTAGCTTGAGCCCCTTAACAAAGTTATGGGTCCAGAGTCAATACGGGGTCGTGTGAGTCACAGGGGTCAAACATATTACTGTGTGTAAAATTTAAATTAAGGTCAGAATAAAAATCTGTTTAGCCATCTCATAGGACTTGATGAGAAGGTCAATAAAAGTCCATCATGACCTCATCACATGACCCCATGGTTTAGGGGTCAAAGTGCAAAATAACTTCCAATTACGTTACACTTCAACTCCCTACTTCTCCTACAGTATAAGCAACTTATCGTGTGAGGCCAATGCATATTAATTAGCTTGAGCTCCTTTACAAAAGTTATGGGTCAAGAGGTCAATATGGGGTCATCTGAGTCACAGGGTCAACCATATTTACTGTGTGTAAAATTTAAATAAATGTCACATATAAATCTGTTTGCCATTCTCATAGGACTGATTAGAGGTCAATAAAATTCCATCATGACTTCAATCACTTGACCCATGCTATAGGGGTCCAAAGGTCAAAAAACTTCAAATTGAAGTTACATTCAAATCACCACTCCTAAAGATGTACCATGATCGTATGACTTATGCATTAATTGACTGGAGGATTTACAAAGTATGGGTAGAGAGGTCAATTTTGGGGTCATCTAGGTTATTCTTCCCCGCCTAACTTACACGTGCTCTTGCAAAGAGCACTAAGTCTAGTTTATGTTTATGCGCCCCCTGTTGGTGTACGAGAAACCTGGCAGGCAAAAGCACCTATACTTTGCATGGGGAAATTCTTTTTTTCTTCTGCCAGCAGAAGATTAATCCTAAATTGACCAAACCCTCATGCAGTGGTACTCAGTTCTAGTGTGGTGTACAGCCCATGACATGTTACACTTCTCAGCTGTTACTGCTACTGCTGTTGACATTCAAAGAGTCTGCATATTTCAGACATGGCATGGTCAGTTGATATACATACCCTGACTGCGCCACTAGTGATAGTGACATTCCATGCTTGCACTAAATGAGACTAGTCTAACCTTAAAGGTTTAGCTATAGACCCAGTTTTTTTTCTGATGGTTTGGTCAGATTGCAAAATTTGCTTGGACAAATTAAACTGTAGAATGGACGTCTATAGCCCAATATTTATATCAAAATAATACTTCCAATGTTATAATATACAATTGTGGTACAGACTTAACAGTTTGTAGATATTTTAACACTGAGCATGGAACAATTCATTTCATCAAGCAGAGTAAATTCATGTGTGGTTAACAGGCACATCTTTTGTACAGCAATTTATGACAGGTATTACTACAAATAGTGATTTGGCCTTGAACTAGATAAGAAGTTCCCTTTAAAAGGGAAGTATGGTAAGCTTGGTGTTCCATGCACTGTGATTTCTACTTCAAAAGAATACCAGATATGTATCAGAAAAGTAACATGAAACTGAATGTCTTTTGTTTCAAATAAAAGGTTGTCATTATGATTGATGCCTTGCATAGGATTCATTACATATAAGTGATACAAAACTCTAGAGATTGCTATGTATGTCAAAAGAACATTATTTTTTTTTCTTTACTGAGGAAATATACATCTCAAAAAACAGCTCAAAACCTTAAAGGGCATTGGAACTCCACAGAACATTGTAAATTGTGGCACCAAGGATTACGTCAAAAATTTTAAAAGTGAGGCCATAAATAAGTTAGCAATTATTGGAACTAACTACATACTATGATGTATTTCATATGTGGTAGTTTTACTGGCTCATCATTATTTGTCCTATACACTGTTTTGTCAGACAAATTTCCAATTTGTATATGTTGTAGTGTTATTGTTTCCATGTTTGGCATGTGTGTTCAAATGAATGTTTTTTGTCCTAAATTGTACTGCATACAGATGTACTATCAGAGCTCCGTTCAGAAACTTTGGCTCTGTCATAATTGAATTAATATGCCGCTCAATTTGTTTTTTGTATTATATATACGTTTATCAACATGAGCTCAATTTTGCAATGATCTTTGTTATTTACATCAAACTGGTTATTATTGAGAACATTACTGATTGTCTCTATCATGTCCTTTGAGAATTATGACAATCTTTTTTGGTAAAGACCTATTTTTTGTAACTATCTATGGTCAATCCGTTAACATGTAAGATTACTAAAGATATACGTCACCATCAACAACATCTTTTTGCAAATCATGTAGTCATATTATCACATGAGATGTGTGTATACTGATACTGATGCAAGTTATGAACTGGTTTTGCTACAGGTTGTACTGCGATTTCTTTCCTTTTAACCACATTCGGGATGATAATGAATTTAAATTTGCATTACTTAATTTTTTACCACTCATTGATTATCATAAACTTTCATCTTAACTAATCCTTTCCTTTATGAAATGTTCTGCATTCAGCATTTATGAGCAACAATGTGGAATTTGGTAATTATAATAATAACTCATGTTCATATTTATTTTTGATCCAAACGTGACATAAAGTCTTCAGATCACGGGTTTCGCTATTAACATTTTAATTGTCGCAGTTTTAATAAGAATCGTGTGATATTGAAATATATCTTGCTAATGTTGACCATGTTTTTGATGTTATTGCTCTTTCGGAAACATGGTTTACCGAGAGGTGCCAATGTTTTAATATCAAAATTATACCTTAGTTCATACTCCACGGAAAGGCAGAAGAAGTGGTGGCGTAGTTTTAATACATTCACAACTCCCTCTCTTTTAAGAAAAGGGACGACTTAACCTAGTCCATAATCACCTAATCTGAATGCCCATTCTGAATCAGTCTTTGTGAAATTAAAAAAATTTTTTAACCCTAAATGCAAAATGTTATTTTTGGTAATATTTTACCTAGCACCTCGAACTGATACAGACTTATTCATTTCTGACCTCACCAATTTCTAACTACGATTACTAATTAAAATAAGAATTCTTGATTTCTGGTACCTTCATTTTAATTTATTGGACGGCTGGTATTATAATTATTTATGAATTTTATGAATGTTTTTCATATGCCTAACATGTTTCCACTTGTCGATAGACCTACTGGTATTACATCTCATTCTGCAACATTACTTGATCATATTTTTTAACTAATGTATTGACAAACAAAATTCACACCGGTATATTTGTCACAGACATAACTGATCACTACCCAATTTTTCAAAGTACTATCCTTTCCCAAATTAAACATAACACACCACAACAGCGTTCTTTGCTTCATTATGATGATAACATTCGTTTATTCAATAATCGCATAACTTGTGATTGAGAGATTGTTACCTCTGTAGATACCCCTAATGAAGCATATGACATATTTCAGAACAAGTTTACTGAAATTTATAATCATTGTTTTCCATTTAAGCATCACCGTAACAATCACATTCTAGGCGACACCCTCGCAAACCATGTACACGTCCGATAATTCAACATCCTTAGCGCGGAAACATAAACTTTTATAAAAATATATCCCTCCCCAACCAATTGCTAATAAAATAAATTGTCATGCTATCGTAATACCTTGACCACTTTTAATTAGCATGCCAGAAACAATTTATACCGATATACTCGATGACATAAACACAACTTAACAAACATGGAATTTCTCAATGGCTTTTGGGCCGCTCACATAAAAACACACTCCCTAAGACATTCATCATAAACACTAGAGAACATCGGAATCCGAGTGTCATTGCAAATGGTTTCAATAACTACTTTAATAACTCGTCCCAATCTTGCTGACAAAATTCCTGCAGTAATCCGGTTTTGTGAACTATATGATCACATTAAATCGCCTGTTACTCCCTATTTTTCCTACCCATTGATCATAATGAAATTTTGGATACTTGTAAATTACTCAACTCAATTCCGTCCTGGTTACGATGGGTTTAAACTTGTCATATTAAAAGTGTTATTATCTATTAATAACACCATTGTGGTCATATTATTTTCAATTTATCAATAATACTGCTATTTCCGTCACAACTTAATTGCTACGGTGGGGTTTTCCAATATTAAAACCAGGTGATCCTATTGCTCGGTAATATCGGCCTATCTCTGTCACTTCCGCATTTTCTAAATTATCGAGCTATTATTCTAAACGCCTTTATTATTTTATTTCGCATCATCATTTACTCTATTACAGGCAATATGGCTTTTAGAAAGAAATTATCATCATTATGGCTGTTTTGAAGCTATAGGGAATTGCCACAAGACTTGACAACAAACATCATACGATGGGAATTTTCTTGGAACCTCTCGAAGGCATTCGATACTATACCACTCTATTCTCCTTGACAAATTAATCACTATGGTATTCGTGGTATTGCCTTCGTGTGGTTTCAGATGTTATTTCATCCCATAGAAACACAGTATGTTTCAATATAACCATGAGTCTGATATAATAGTGGTATCTGCGGTGTCCCACAGGGTCAAATTTTGGGACCTCTCTCTTTATTATCTACCTTAATGACATTGTTTACTCTTCCCAAAAATGTTCATTTTTTCTATTTATTCTGACGATATAATATTGTAATATCTGATCAAAATATGGATCAACTTATTACTGTTGTTAATAGACTTATGAATATTGCTACTTGTTTAATGTAAGAAATTATCTCTTAAATAGTAAACCAGTATCAATGATGTTTAAAAACAGATACAGCAACCGTAGTTATCATAATTTGAATATCAAAAAGAATTGCTGACATTACCATCTCACTGTTACTCACACTAAAGTTTCTTGGTATATGTTATTGACAGTCTTGATTGTCTCATCATACTAAATATTAACAAAGATAATACTAAGTATACTGGTATTTTGTTTAGATTAAAGCATTCCCTACCTATGATACACTATTTTCTCTGTATAGGAACCTTAGTGCTTCCGTATCTTCAGTATTGTAACATTGTATGGGCTGATTCTAATAATTGTAACCTGCAAAGTGTTCATATCAACAGAAGAAAATTATTTCGACTCTGTACAACGCTCCATTGCTTGCTCACTCCCCACCGTTATTCTCCAGGTTAACTACTCTTACCAATTTATGATATGCATACTGTATAAAGATGTTTATGTACCATTTTATTAATAATCATCTTCCCTTACATTTTAATATTTTTTTGTCAGAGCAGTTCTTTCCACACGTACGGCACTAGAATTGCTCACTTTTCCGCCCTAGTAACTTTAGCACTGACCTTGCCAGACATACGATCACCGCAGTACGTGCTTGTGGAACAATATTGCCGAAGACATCAGAAATTCAAAAAGTATTTACTTATTTAAAAAGAAGGTACACCCACATCTCTTGTCATCTAATTCATTAAATTATTTATTCTATCCTGTTGTATTAGTTAGGCTACATAATAATGTACAATTTTATTTTCCTCGAGCTTCCCCCTCCATATATATCTGGGATAAGATCAGTCCTTTTTATTAATTATTTTATTTAATATTTTATTTTACTTAAGTATTCAATCCTGTGTTTATTAATGACCCCAAGTGATTATCTTGTGTTTTTTTTAAATAGAATAAAAAATTTTTTTGTGATTTTTTAGCTCTCACATTGTTGTTTTTTGTTCTTTGTGAATTTTGAGGGGTCTCTTCGGCTGTTTAGTTGCAGAATTCTATTACATGTTTACAAGTGTAAAGGGCTTTCTTTTTAGTTGTCAGTTATTTCAAAAATATGGAATGATAACTCAGCTCCCCTCCCCACTTTCTTTGGCAGTTGCTACGAGAAGACTATAATTATTTAGGGGCCTATGTATCATTCATAGCTCAACATTCAATAGCTTTTCTTACCAATGGGTATTCTGTAATCTACAATGTATGGGGCACTTTAAAGAGGGGACATATCCACGTTGGGCGGGCTGGGCTTCTGTGTGTTTTTTTTGCCCTAGAGCATGTTTTTAAGGACATTTTTTTCCCGGGTCATCCAAGCGTGAAGAGAATGTTACGTGTGGTGCCCGGCTTAATCGCAGGGGTTTTTTCACATGCATGCACGTGTTGTTTTGTTAATTCTCCTTGCGCTCGGGTTGTCCTGTTTGGGACAAGTCCTGGCCATGTTACCCACTGACGCCCCCGTGAATGGCCCCAATTACTTGTATAATTCTCTTACATTTAACCTGCCAACATGTCTGTCTGGTCCTCACGTGTCTTGTCCGGTCTTAAACATTTCTGTCCTGTTTTAATTGTTTGTAATTGTCTCCTTGCACATATTTGGGGTGACCACAATTATCGAGCTTGCTCTTAGTGGCTCCTACCCTACCCTTGTACATTGATTTGTTAATAATTTATGATGGTGAATAAACTGCACTGAACTGAACAATAGTGATTTGGCCTTTGCACTAGATAGAAGTTCCCCTTTAAACAGGAAGTATGGTAAACTGAAGCTTGGTTTTCATGCAATGTGATTCTACTTCAATAATACCAGATGTATCAGAAAAAGTAACATGAAACTGAATGTCTTTTGTTTCACAATAAAGGTTGATCATTGTGATTGATGCCTTGCATATTATTCATTACAATAGAGTGATACAAAACTCATCTGTTTTTTTTCATTTCATCACAAATTTGCACTAAATACAGAAGATTGTCCTTTTTAAGACTCGTCTTGTTTGCTGTAACTTTTGTTCGAATTAATAAATACTAACTTTCTTATCAAGCATAATAATCTAGCTACCAGCTGCATTTTGTGACAATTTAGATCAGGAGAGATTCTGCAAGTATTTTAACCATATTTTATGTGGTTCTGTCACAGAAACTACTGTAATATTTTGCCTGCCAGAACACAACAGAGGGCGTCCTGAATGTCACAAGTGACGTCTAGGTCACATCATCTATACTATTATGATATACAAATATTTACGTGAACAGCCATATTATTGCTTGTAGCATTATATGGGCTAGAGTTCAACCAAAATAGTTTGCAGGGGAAATGAAAAAAATACATGCTTTTGTAAAAGCAAAATCTTGGCTTTGATGGGGTGAGTGGTGGGGTAGAGGATGAGGATTGGGTGGTACCCCTTAAGATTCTATTTCCTGTAGCAAGTCTTATTGATCCCGTGCCCGGGCCAAACGTCCGGTCTGAAGAAATCCGGAGCATGTTTCTTCATCTTTTCGGCAGATTTCCCCCATTTTTCAAAGATTTTACTCCCTTTCCACCTCTTACTCTAAAAAAAAAAAAAAAAAAAAAAAAAAAAAAAAAAAAAAAAAAAAAAAAAAAAAAAAAAAAAAAAAAAAAAAAAAAAAAAAAAAAAAAAAAAAAAAAAAAAAAAAAAAAAAAACTGGCGTTGGTCGTACAAAGAACTTCCTTCACAAGATCGGAGTAGAACTTTCACCAAACTGCGACTGTGGAGAGCCACAAACCATTAGCCACATCATAGATGACTGTGAGGTCTACAAGTCCCCAAGAGGAATTCCAGGCCTGATCAATGCAACCTGGATGATGAAACTATTAGCTGGTTAAAGACGGATCTTCCACTGTGATTTTGGACTTGCACGCACGAACGAACGAGTTACTTTAACAATTTGTTTGCTTGATTTATTGTTTGTTTGCCTTTGTTATATTATTTCCATCATTCTTCATGATGATATAATATTTCTGACAAATTGTTTCATTTGAAAGGCATCATTGAAATCCTTGAAACTATAATTTCATTGTCACATTCACGACATGAAATATTCTATAAACGTTAATCTTAATATAGGCCTACTGTTAATAGATTTAGCTATTGTTTTTATAAAGTAATGGTTTGAAGCAATACATGCATGTGATTTTGCTTCACAGCCGAAACACCCCTCAATTGTTTAGCGTCAACACTGCGGACCGATCAATAAGGGAACCCAATGCGTGGTTGTTACACTGCAAAAACTCCGGTGTTGAATATGCGCAACACCATGTCGGTGTTAAGCTTGTCAGTGTTAATTTCTGGTGTTAAAGTTTATGATTTAACACCGCTTGGTGTTGCTGCAAAATTTTGGTTATGCATTTTGGTGGTCTGCTTATGTAATGCTAGAAGTAAGCAGCTAATATAGAAACAAACAATAAAAACAGCAAACATTTTCATCTAACATGTTAGATGTTACACCGATACCATTTACACAACTTATGGTGGTTAATTAATACCAAGAGTTTGGTCCTCCTGGGCACCAGAAGGGTGTTTAAATTAACACCTAACCCCGTGATGTCAATATTAACACCAAGAGGTGTTAATTAACCATGTGAACATACCAAAGTGTGTTTAATTAACCAGTTGTGTCAATTTAACACCAAAAAAGGGTTTAAAATAAACATAATTAACACCGACATGTGTTGTAAGATTAACACCAATAAGTGTTTATGTCCATATTTTGGAACACCAAAATTAGTTTCAATATAACACCATTTGAGTGGTAAGTTTTAAACACCAAATAGGTGTGGTCCTCTCAAAACACGGCTTGGTTTAAAATCACACCCTCGGTTGTTTAACTTTAACACCGATGTTTTTGGGCAGTGTCGCCTCGCAGATCGTTAAAAATGCAGATTTTGGGTTTCATGCACTCTGAGAAACGACTAATTTTCCTCCGAATTCAACCAAACACTTCAAAAATGCTACCGTTCGTGCAAATGTTATAGAATACATATCATCAAGAAGAATGTACAATATATGTATGTATAAAACATTATAAGTAAAAATGCAGCTAAACTCACAAATGTGTAAAAATCTGAAAATCTCGAACTTTACATCTTAGATCAAAGAGATTATTTCAGTTTTCTTACTATGATAGTTTGGTAATTCATTGGCTAAATAAATTATTAAAAAGAAATGAATCGGCTGTACTTCTTTAATTGATAAAGTTAGAGCCATTTTCTGCATAATACGTGCATAGCTAATTTCATATGCATTTGTAGTGCACATTAGCCTATTCTATTGTTCTACATTACAAATTATTGCAGATTTTACTTCCAATAACTATATTTTCGAGATAACCCAAAATTTTGATGTTTTGGGCTATTGCCGCTTTTTTGTTAAATACGCTCTTTTCAGGGTCGTCCCGCTTGCCTATCAATACTATTGATCAGTAGAGCGTATATATACAAGATAACACGCTTTTGGTGTTCATCGGGTAACTATTGTGTGTTAACATTTTGTTTGGATTAAGTTTGCTACTTTTTTCTTCGCACTGTTGGGTGGTTTGAGCCGTCTTGCCTGTCGACATTTGACACAGCTCAGTTCTCTTATTGATTGAGTCCTGCGTTGTCATAATTTCTACTTTTTCATCTAGGCATAGATTGCATTGCCCGGATGCCTATTTGTTTGTGTTGGATTTTCCTCAGGATTCCCATTTTAGTGTGAAGGTAGCCTTCTTCTGTTTAAGTCCCCAACATATTTAAAAAACAAGCTCAGTTTCTTTGCTGTACGTTTGTGGTTTTGAAGATTTTGTTTGACTTCGTATTATCTTCTTTGAAGTTTCCCCGGCTTCCCACCTTTATCTACTACATGAGTCTGTGCTAACTACCGCCTTATAAACTATTGGCTCTGATTAGCATATTTTCCCTCCCAGGGGGCCTACAGGTCTTTGTTCCTGCAATTTGCAGCTTTTTTGGGTGCTGGCTGT
>JAMKCH010050666.1:0-10989 GCA_023653785.1 Ophioderma brevispina
TTGCCAACCATCGCTAACAGGCTACCATAGTAATTCACGTAGCAGTTCCACACATTAACCGTTTGGAAATCCCCAAAGCCCAATCGACAGGTCGTGTCCTACCCCCCGTGAACTGCTATCGATTTGTTTTTTTATCTCTCTAATAATTACACACAACGAAATGAACAAATCTTCAAGGTCTTTAACTTTATGTCAATTTTATTATACTGTTCATTAATCCATCATTTACAGTGTCGCCAATAACCATTCGAGTCAACACGATGTTTTGGGTCATCACTTGACTCACGAGGAGAGGCAAAATTGGGCGCTTTTTGATCAATGAAACATGGCGAAAAATCCGCTAAATCCGCCCCGCCGTTTTTCATCGAATGTCACAAAAGCCAAAAATTAAATGCCTCTATTTTGTTAATTTTTCCATCAATTGTAAATTATTTTTTCGGGAATTTCGTGATGTATGTACATCTATTTTATGAAATGTAAGTCAAACTGAGTTGACAAAATCTGACATATTTCCTTTAAGTCCCTCGACTATTTCAATGCCGAGAAGAGCATGGTTTAAGTCAGGTCCGTAACTTAGCGACCGGTTAATTATAAAGTACGTGTGGACATACACGACCGTACGCTCTGTCGGACTTAACTGTGACCAGTTTTAACAAAACAAGTAGACCTGTTATACGACATATAGAGCGTGTGGAGGATTTGACCCTAGGACTTTGTCCGCCCGAACCGCATGTGGAGACGATTACATAGGTACATAGGCCGTGAGGGGAATTAAGTGGATTTTTTTAAAATTCAATCGGACTTAGTTAAAGCAATATTAGCACATTTTTTTTGAAGGGCGCCCCCTTTTTCAAAATTTGGAGATTTTTAACACGGTGCATTGGGTAACTGGCTAGTAACTAACCTGTGAATGGTTAAGCTCGAAAATGTCTATGTGTCACCAACGAAGAATTTTTGTACTAGAAAATTCCTCATCGGGGATCCCGATAATTCAACGGCTTCTGGAACGTCCTTCCAATGTGAAATAGCCGGGAAATAGCGGCCATGTAGTTCTACACTCATCCAGTAGTTTTTTTTAATGTTCGGGCAAGTCAGTTAGAGGTGATTTTCTCGCGGTTGCACTATTCACATCTGTACCGGACATAAACGGTGCATTTTCCAGCTCTGGCCGTTAAGTCCAATCTGGATCCCAAATTTAATTAACACAATTACATACTACCATTTTTTTAGCCTTCTCGTTCGCAGGTATAGTTTCTAGTCCAATTACCAACAACATAACTGTGCAAAAATATCAAATTTTGGAAAATTGGGGGCGCTCTTCAAAAATGTGCCAAATTTGCTTTAATACCGTTAATAACTTAATAACTAAACGTGTGGACACGACTTGGCGGGTCCTACAACCCATCTGTCTATTGTGTTATCCATGAATACTGTTATGCATCATTGTTTTCAGCACTGTAGGAATGCACCATTGTGAAGATGTCTGACTCTACTTTCCGTCTTATATCGCATACCACGTATACATATCCCCATATACACTACGCGAATTTCAAATAGCGCATGGTCAGACAAAAATGTTTTATTCTTTTATGGTTATTATAATCCGTTTTTCCATGACCACTCGATATGTGTTAATAATATTTTTATAGCAATATTGTATAAGTCATTTCCTTAGTACGTTTCTCCTTTAAGTGGATAAGGTCTTTTACACACCTTAGTGGATTAAGGGGGCTCTTGGAGGCCAGATACCGAAAGAAGCCCCCACACATTTGCCAAAGGAATAATTCAACAACACACTTCACGTTAAAGAAAGACATTAATATTAACGTCACCCTTCAACTTTACCACACCCCCGCTTATAAAACCCTTTTCCAAACTGACAATGTTGGTATCATAAGACAGCGTCTATGTGACCCGCACTGAACGAAAATTGGCAAAGGCAAAGTTGTTTAATTTTGAGACGGACCGGAAATATCGTTTCCATCATAACCCATTCAAAATAAACTCCGCACAATCATTTCTCCTGGTATTTGCTTTATCAGGCACATATGTTTGCGGAATAGCTGAATGGACAGACCGAGGCTACACCTGATCTGGCCGAATGCTTCTGAGAACTACTTCGTTTCCCCTCTTATTAAGCCCCTTTATTTTTCCCCTTAGACAGAGCCGCGAGTCAACGAATGTTTTCCCGACGAAAAAATCAATCAATTTAAAATATTTCTAAGTTCTTTTTTTCTTTTTCAGGTTCTGGTCTCATTTGAGAGGGCTACCAAAATGCCACGTGTACAAATTTAATATAGTCAACATATTAGAATCCCATTGAAATTTGCCCTTGAAATACCAAAATCAATAGAGTCTTGTATAAAGGTAAATTGATGTAGAAAGATGTTCCTGTGAAGCTATGTTGAAAGCGCATTTTGTGATCCACAGCCTCTTCTCTCTCCCGACTTACCTCCCAAAAAGTTGATATTTATATATCATCGAAACTGCTTGCCTATGTATAGTATATTGAATAATCTTACAGGCAATTCTATTTACTCTTAAGAAATTCATAATTTATATTTTTTGTTGTTGAACGGAGACAGAAATTACAACACAGTGGCCTAGGGGGCAGCGTGATACAAACAGTTGCCTCATAAACATCAAAACTAACTGTCAAAGAATCAAATGAAGTTCTGGAAATAACCTTTTCGGCCGCGATATCCTCTAGTGAACCATAAACCAAACATGAACGCTGGATCAAGAAGTGCACCATAAATGGTTTCAATTGTTTTTTTTAATAGTTTGTCAGGGGTTTCGTTGTTAAAAAAATTAATCGCAACACTCACGACAGTACGAAAAGATAAATTGAACAAGAAAGGTGCTGGAGGATAGGAACCCACAAACGTGATTAGTTGTGGTAACCAATAAAGGTGAAATGAAACAAAAAAAGAAAAAGTAAAACATCTATAATATACAACTACGACGTACTGATCCATATCGCAATTATAGATAATATTGTTTTTGTGTTGTCAATCAACTAGATATAATAATTGAGGTGGTCGAATATAATAAGTCAAGTGTGGGCCAAAATAATAATATTTGAACAATTAGTAAAATGGTAATACTTGTGCCCCAAAAGCCCAGAGCTTCAGTTCCAGTAATATATCTTTATTTAGCAATTTACGCTGCACTCATCATTTGACCATGGACCTAATAGAGAGAAGGAACCACAACGCGAAAACCACCAATTCCCTAACCTTACTTCGATTACCCATTCATCTCGACAAAAGCTAACAAACTAAAACTAGCATTTAAACCCTCGTCCAACAAGGCTTTTTCTACACATTTACGACCAGGGATTGGTTCACCCCCTGAATTTTTCGTAATTAAGGTACAAACATCATCTTATTTGGCAATAGTGGTATGCTTAATGTGTTTTTTCAAATAAATTACAAACAAGTTTTAAAAATATGACGTCATAGTGAAGTCTTAACTGAGAGTTTTATTTTAAAGTTATTTTGTAAATCTCCAAAATAAAGGTTTTTTTCCGACCGTTTTCGCCCTTCATGCAAGAAAACTTGGTAATTTTATTTGCAATGATGGGTGCCAAAGAAGCATACATATGTCTTACTGTAAGAAATAAAAAAAAATACAAATATTTGTCCAGTATTTGCTACCTTAGCATCTTAATACGATAAATATTAATGGTTTTGATACAGTACAGTTAATATGAAGGTGGCAAACCCCCCCCCCCCGGTACCTTGATGGGACAACCCTGACCTCCCTGAAGGTGGACCAACTCCGAATTTGTCGCTAAATGACGCAAAGGATGCACTTACAATTACATAAAAGCCTTAAGATCATATTCGTTCGCGTTTTTGTAGCCACATGGAATCATTCGTTGGTGTTTGTGTGTGTGTGTGTGTGGGGGGGGGGGGGGGGGTACCGCCCCCCCCTTGGTCAGGACGAGGGTTAAATAGCCCCTGTGGTATCAACAATATCAATGATCCGGGTATACACTGCAACCGATTACCATCACAGATTATCCCACTTAACTCTTACTGGCATTTAACTAAAGCAATATCACTGCTAATTTTAATTCATAGCTAGATTACCCCCGGCCATCTAAAATAGCTATTATACCTTGGAGAGCCAGGGGTGGCAATTTTTGAGGAGTCTACATAGTGAGCCACAGAAGGTTTAAGAACGGTTCTTGGTCATTTTGCGGGTGCTGATTCCAAATCTCTTATGTGTACTTTAGTAAATGTGAGTGGAAAAGTTCCTAAATTTTCCATTTAAATTTTTTAAAAGTTCTTGATTTTTTAAATATATATTGGAGTTTTGGCAGTCAAAGTTAAACAACATCAGTTTGTGATATTTGTCAACTATAAATTGCTTATTATGGTTATGATGTTTAAAAATCCAGACAGGGAATAAATTACAAAACTAGCATTCATTAAATGGACATTCGCTTGCTTTAAAAATCTCAATTTGCTTTGTGCCCAAAGCTTAACAAAATAATAAATGGACTAGACATTGATTTCTTTGTGTCATGATTTAAGTTGTCACAGTGGTGCAATACAATCCCCAAAGGAAGGACATTAAGGGGTACTCTTTAATTTTTCATTAAAGGTGCACTCCGTGATTTTAAAATATCACCATTTAAATCTTTCCATTTCAAAGAATTCAAGCCTTCACTGAAAAAATAAGAAGCAGCAATATTGTGTTATTGATCAAAACGATGAATTGCTTTTGCCTCTAGCTTGAGGTGTAAGGAATCCCCAACAAGTTACCAATAGCACTAAAGACGGCTTCCTTACTTTCAATCTTTAATATTATTTGTGCAAAGGTAAAAGTGTTGTTTAAAATGGTAAACTGAATAATGGATTTGCAGATTTCATCATTCCCCCATTCATACATGAAGTGGCATGCAACCTTGGCGAGTTCATGGCAGAAGAAAACACGCCTTCAGGGGTTAAAAGGGAATTGCGTTTTTGGCCCAAGAAACCAGCCTGTGGAGAAGAGACACCCCCCTCTCCGCTCAAACGAAGTTAGATACCTCATCCGTGGCAACACCCCATTCGGCCTCGGACGAAGCCACCTAAAGGTGTCTCTGAGATAAGTCCAGGGAGACGACCCTCCGGATGGGTTTTCAAACTCTTTTGCTGCAGGGAACACGAGGGCCAAGTCCCATGCCAGAACAAGGTTACGAAACAGAGTACGAACCAAGAACATCCCTTCATCAGGCTGGTTGGAAAACGGCTATCGAAAACCATCACGTCCATCTAAAAAAACCCTTATGGAGCGGTATAGAGTAGATGGTTCGTATGTGATAAGGCCCGGACAGTCGGGACCACTAATTACGGGTTCCTTATGAAAGATTTCTGTAAGGAATTCGCAACTTGGACTTTAGGACATGGGTTGCAGGCTGGTAGTAAGCCGGCTGGTCCAAATAAGTGACGAGACGCAAAGGCTGTCGAAGCCGACTTGTTTACATTCACTAGTCTAAGAAATCTTAGTGCTCGGACCAACGGCACAACATTCCCCAAGCCTATGAAGGGAATGCCATCAACATCATCCAATCACCTAAGTAATCGACACGCCTTATGTAATTTCGTTCAATTTTCGTGTTAAAAGCGAACTTAAAGTAGATTTTGTCTCTTTTGGGGACATTAAATGAAAAAACCTGTTGCCCTTTTTTACTGAAGGGGGTAAGTGGGAAATCAAGATGCCGCCGAAATCACCTGTAGCTGGGCAAATAATGTATACACCTCGCACAAAAAGTATCTCGGCAGTTTTTCGATCCAGTCTTGTGCCAAAGTCAGACCATTTTGAAGTTTTCGAAATATACAATTTGTTCCCTATGTTTGCTCTTCGTTTAACACCTCGCTTGTAAAAAAGTGTGCTAAAAATGGTGAGATAGAGCGCCCGACGACGCAACCCCCCAACCAACAGTTGCAGTTTTTGGGATTTTTAATGGTTCACTGTGTGGAACAACGCAATAATACGTGTGTAATTGATTTTGCACAAAGGGGTTTTCCGACTGAATGAGAGAGAAAGCCTACTGGCAATATTGCTTGTGGTACACATGTTCGTGTCTCAGTACACGGCAATGCCCATTGAAAATCCAAAAAACTGGCAACTTTTGGTTTTGGGGTTGCGTCTTTCGGGGTTCGATCTCAGCCATTTCTGCACGGCTTTTTTACAAGCAGGTAGGTATTAAAATGAAAGAGCAATACCTAGGGCACCAAAAGTATATTTCGGAAAATTTCAAAATGGTCTGACTTTGGCACAAACTGATCGAAACCATGCCGAGATACTTTTTGTGCCAGGCGTGATATTAATAACCCGGAGTATATCAATAGTCCCAAATGGGATTTTATATGAATATAATTTGCTTTCATAATTAAACATTTTGTAAAGATCTAGGTAGTGTCAACATTTATCAAACACAATATGGCTGCCAAAATGGCTGCCAATATAACAAGGTATTGCATAAAATGCTGAATGTGAACAAATAGGTCCGAATATCATATGCAATGTAATAACATGCTAGTTGTTTAGGGATTTTAACGACATATATATCTATTTTCATACATGCATCGTATTTGAATACATTTTCATCTCATATTGCAAATCCAAGATGGCCGCCGCCATCAAATAGGCTTCTTCATGCGCACATACATTACTGATTAACATATTTTTAAAAGGGTAAACGTTAAATGTGCTTGTGCTTTCCCATCTTCCCATACATCTAGTAGTAATAACATAGGCATAAAAGTGTTTTACTTTATGGTAGGGATACCACTGTTAGTGCCTTACAAAGTCTTTGTTGTAGATGGTTGAAGTCATCAACAAATTTTGATAAATCAGTTATATTTTTTCTGAATGTATTAATGTAGCATTAATTAATTAAATAAAGCATAATGTAGCTTACAACATCCTAACTCTTTTACAAGTTATTCAACAAATTTTAAAGCGTATTTTAAGACTTAAATCAAAACCATTACGATGAAATCATATCTAAAATTCAAGGAACCGCATCACCTCAATTAGACATTTGGTAAATTTATATCAAGCCTGCCAGGATTGAACACAAAACCCCTTCCTTTTGACCCGAATCGTATCTCTTGTTCAATAATTTAATATCATCATAGTTGTCCTATGTGATAATGCTCTTAATAAACAAGAGTGGACGGAATCATGAAATTTGAAATGTGTCAAAACCTACAGCCGCCTCATTAGTTGTCATGTATTTGTTCAACTAGTTGCATTACATTGGACATTCATATTTCAGTGACTACACAGCTTTCAGTGTCAGGGCAACTGTTGAACGTCGATAGGTACATTTCCAGACACACATCCTCCTTGCATCCACATATTACTAGTTTGATTATGGCTTGTAGTGCTGGAGCATTCAAACAGCCCCTAATGATGAAGTACAACAGACACTCTAACTACAGAAAATGCATTGAAAGTAAAAAGACGATAGGCAGATGGAAAGTGGTAAAAAGAATTCGAACAAGAATGAAAGTCATCTATCTAAATGACATGGCTAAGGTCAGAGGATAGAGCCCGGTGTTAAAGCATATATATTCCGGGCGGGAGCCACAGTCCTGGGCTCCATAGACTATAACGTAATAAAGCGTGAAACAATGTTGCGTGTAGAGTCCACTGAATCGATTGCCCCTAGCCCTAGCGTTCACCATTGTTCCCGGACTATGAAGTACACCGGACAATGGTTACTTCTCTACACCGGTCTTGGGTACAAAAAACCAAACTTATCAAAGACATGTAGTCTCAGAAACAAAGGAATCCCCCCGGACTTAATCAAAGATGGTAGATGAGAAGACCATGTGGGCGGAACAGGGCTTGGTTGAATACTGTAGTCTGTTATGCCGTTTCGACGACACCTGTAAGAAACTATTTTTTTTTTGTATGTATGTGGCGCCAGAGCCGCTGTCTTTCCACATCAAGGCAATCCATGATCAACTTCCATCCCATGCCAATCTGAAGTTGTGGGGCAAGACCAATCTTGGAACTCTTGCCAATTAATGTCATCATGTCAATGTACACTGTTCCACATCCTCACTGGTTGTAGCTACTCATTACAAAGTGTATACAACTGCGCCATGACCAACTACTGAAATCAATCTCTCACAGTCTGGCCCGTACGTCGTAGAGGCAAATCTGAAAACTATCGCACCTGAGAAATCTGAACCTTCATCTCTATAATAGCCTTTCGCACAGCTGACGTACAGCCTATCGAAATCCAGTCTTACCAATCTAGTCTACCAATGCCTAAGCAGAGCCAACCCACATTCTGAAGAAGGCCAATGCCTGCATATTCCTGATGGAATATGAGTGCACCCAACCAATATGTTCCCAGTCCGAAATCATTGAGACACTAAGAGACAGATATCACCAACCATCTTTTCCATCACAACAAAGACAGTGAGTCATCATAAAGTATGAAGCAAATGTTTCTTCTTTCTGCATCATCAGTCAACAAATGCCTGGCATCCTTGGTCATTCGTTCCTAAAGGAAAGATAAAGGCTATAACCGATACAAGCAGCCAAAATTGGCCTCAGAGCGATCTATGTAATGTCATCTGGCTGCAGCAGTAAGCTCAGGCAGATGGAGCTACAGCAACTCATCATGTTGCTCCTGGTAAAGTGGAATGGTTGAGCGCTCCACAAAACCGGGTTTTAAACATGCCTCCAAAGTCTGGTCTAAAGAAGAGCCCAGAGACCCAGAACACACTAATCTAAGACCAAGATTTACTGGGCATAAGGTGAATTTCCCGACTAAGTCACCGTTCACAGAGGAGATCTATCAGGAGTGCTTGATCTTAAAACGGATAAAACAGGCTCCGAAGGTCACATCGCTGGTGATCTACTAGTTGACTCTATCCTCCGACAAAGTGGGCATCGGTGAGTGTTCATCCCTACTCATGCTTGGCAAGAAAACCCGGTCGACTAATTGAATTATGATTCCCCCTATCAGTGCAATGTAGTGGGCACGATAAATATGGGAAACTAGTGACCTTGCAGTTGGGGTAAGAGTCTTTCTCCTTCAGCCTGACGATGGAAAGTACACAAAAATCCATCGTAGCTCCTTGACCTTAAGGTGCAACGTGTTGGACTTGGACAGTAAGCAGACGAACCTCTGTAACTGAGAAACATCCTCCTGAAAAGGAAGGTTCTCCCCTGACCAAGCTGTCCCAATGCATTACGACGGATGTCTCATCGTTACATGACTTCATATCTTGGTGCTGCTGGCAATTTTTCAAACTCATATCTGCGCCTGTGAGCATGGAAACAAGAGTGCAGAACCGTGTCTACTGGTATCTCTTCTTTCACGTTTCAGTGAAGAAAATAGTTCTTAGGTAGCTTTAGTTGGATACAAAGATATCATCAGTCATGAACCCTTCAGTATCTGGTGAGTGTATAACTATCTCTGCATCGCCTTGAATTGCACACGCATGAAGTAGTACTTAGCAAGGTATCTGCCTCCTGTTCGTGGTTCCTCAATTCATCTGGTTCCCCTCAACAACTTTGCTCATATTTTCTAGGTCTGTCTTTTGCAGGCTCTTGGCATTTGGGGCTTGTCTCGTTATCTTGCTACCAACATCACCATTGCTGGTTATCTTGGGTGCCATATTTGTTCTTGAATAGCTTGCTGCTTCCTGTCTGTTCTATTTTTTTTTTTTTTTGGGGTCTTATTTCTAAGTTCTTCTATTTTGGGATTTACTTGGCTCTTGGTGGTTCTCTCCATATCTTGCTGCTCAGAATTGCTTGCTTTGCTTATTTTGTGCCTTCGTATAATATCATTAAACACACAACACATAAGATGAAAGAAGATGGAAAGATTTTATTGTTAGGATTTTCAGAAAATTCAGAATTGTTTAATTTCATGGTTTCTTGTCAGCCGTGTCTTTTATGGTATGTATCTATCTACGGCCGCATCCAGAGTATGCTGTTCACCATGTAGCGCCAAATGTCCCTGCTTTGTCATTAAGTTGGGGATGTCAGATGGACCTGCTGGGATGTCTCAAGCAATGCGCATCAATGTGGTTAAAAAGGGGGGCGACACCCCTGTTTTGGCATGGTCACTTCCAAAATTTACGTCTGAGACGACTTGATCATCGCACTATGACAGTGATCGGCAAATCGTGCACGGCGTTTGTGCAACCAGAGAATGAAATTGGAGGGAATATCTTCCATATATTCTGTGCTTTTGGTCTTGTGCGCACGCCAGGATATGTTTTTGTAACCGCATAAGTCGAGCTGGTGTAGGTGCCAGGTTACCAAGTTGGCAGAGCACCTACATTTCAACCGTAAATATTACTATAAATGGTGATGGTGGTTCATTGTGGAACGAGCAATAGCTGAAAAAGCAATAGACATACACCATCTGGCACAAAAAGTACATCGGCATGTTTTTCAATCAGAATTGTGTCAAAGCCAGAGCCATTTTGAAAGTTTGGCGAATATACATTTTTATTGTCTATAGTGTTTAGGCCTTGCGCTTTCATTTAATACCTGGCTTGAAAAACGCGTGCAGACATGGCCGCGATATAACCGGCCCAAAGACGCAAACCCCCTAAAAAACCAAAAGTTGCAGTTTTTGGATTTTTCCAGGTGTACATTATTTGCCCATCTACAGGGTGATTTCGGCGGCCATCTTGGATTTCCACTTACCCCACCACCCCCTTCAGAAAATGCAACATGTTTTTTTCATTACATGTCCCCAAAGAGACAAAATCCATTAAAAGTTCTGCTTTTAACAACGAAAATTGAACGAAAATTACTAAGGCTGTGTACTATTACTTAGGTGATTGGATGATGATGATGCAGTCCTTCCTAGTACTTGGGGAATGTTTTGCCGTTTCCGAGCACTAATCTGTCTTAGACTAGTGAATGTAAACAGGTCGGCCTTGACGCCTTTTCAGCTCTCACTATTTGTAACCAGCCTGCTTACTACCCCGCCTGACAACCAGCCAA